>JACEII010000045.1:3762408-3848001 GCA_014332785.1 Antheraea mylitta
CCGGTGAAGCTGTTAAGACCTTGCTGGGTAAATAGCGTAAACATTTCAAAAAAAAAAAAAAAAAAACCTTAATCGGTCTTGATTTTTCATAGCTTTCGGTCTCCTTTTCTCAACCTTTTAGATTGTAATTAAAATCCCAACTAATAGGATTTATTATTTTGTGACATCTGTCTAGTACTAAGAATTTTCTCCGTTATGTTATAAATAATTGTATGTCAACATAAATTAGACATTAAATTTGGGAATCTTTCTGATATATGTTTTATATTACTGTATGGTATATAATGTTAAGCTGATTATTTGCTTATAAGATAATTTGAGTTACCTAAACCTAATACCTGTGTAACAGTTATGTTTTATTATTAGAGTTTTATCATATATACATCGCAACCGCAGGTAGTTTAATATTATGATAATCTTCTTTAAGAATTATTGGTCTGATTTACTCTGTGATGCCGGCCATAGCCTTTCCGGTCGCTGATCGTGTCTAATAATTCCGATTTGTTCAACCGAACATCGTGATAACCGATTATCTTAAAGATAATATTAATAATTTCTTGTCAATGGCTCATATTTTTCGTAAAATTTATATACCTATATATTTTGTATATAATTCGTTTTTTATTATCTATCTATTCAACAAAATGTTAATTGACAATAACGTTCGAATGACAATTATTGAAGTTATACTTCTTTTGGCGCGTTAGGAAAAAATGATGAGAGTACATTTTTACGTTGCACGTACACACAGTCACGAAAAACCGACACCCTGAAGTTATTATGATACGCGCGCATACCAACGCAAAAAACCGACACCCTGAAGTTAGCCATGGTCAACATTTTGTTTCTTTGTATTTGTTGTTTGTATTTCTTTGTATTAACATATTAATGTATTAAATACCTTTTTTCTATTGTTAGTGTCCTTTTTTCTGCAAACGTAGAATAAGGCGAAAGACAAAATTTTTGAAAAGATTTTTATATTGTTACGCCAAAGAAGTATAACTTCTAACGCGTGTGTACAGACACACTTTTTTTATTAAACATACAAATTTTTGTTGTCAAATTATTATCACTGCAGAGTTATAGCCCGCTTCTCGAAGGAAGGTATGCATAATCACCACGTCTGCCCACAATATATTTATTGGTGATTTCGAACTAAGCCGACAGTGTTACCAAATTAAATTTGCTTAGGTTCGAATTTAGGGACATCGAGTTGACTTTCCACCGATCAAACTCCTCGACCGCCATAGTTTTCTTTTCATTGGTAGTTATTAATTTCTTTTGATTTTTAAAATGTCTTATTCTTATTTCCTTTATTGGAGTACAGCAAATTGACTACACTGTGTCTGATGGTGAGCAACAGTCCAAAAATAATGGCGACTACGGAGAGAAAAGTTATCCCTCGCCGGTCGCCACTCTCATGCCGACCTGCGTATATGTCTCTTCACGTTACTTTTGAATGAACCCTTTTAAAAAAATTGAGCTGTCATGGGCCGCCTCTAAGATTGAAACATCGAAATTGTTCGCATCGAAGAAATCTCAAATTCTCAAATTAAACTATAGGTATGCAAACTCAGTGCGGCAAGAGAGATTACGCACTGTCGCTTGCGCGTGCTGCCGTCACGTTGTCGCCAGATTTACCCGCGCCTATAGATGTTTCACTAAAGTAAGCTAAAGAAAAATACTGCTTTAGGAAGATGGGCGTTCAGTGTCTTGTTCTTACTTAAATACCGTTTTTGTTCAATAATAAGATTGAATAATATTATCATACAACATATAGTCAATTTTGCAAAATTAACCATAGTATGGAAATGTATATTTTGTTTTCTAAAAATCAAAAAAGGATGCAAAGGTTTTTCAATTTTTTTATGTCTGGGATCTATTAAAGAGATTAAATTATATAGAACAGATATGTATAAGGTATCTCACAAACATTTTAATCGAATGTTTTCGTTATTTTAAAAAGGAAATACGTAAGACACAAACCATAATTGTTTACATTCGTTGTAATTCACCGAGATTTATAATATAACAAGACGATGCATTCTTTGTTAGTTATCTGTTTAACTCAACAAAATAAGTCAGGCGTTCGTATTGACGCATTCAATACACTGAGCAAACAGTTGTAAATTAGCCACTGGACTTAAATTACGATTGAGCCTTTTATGTTCGATCTATAAAATGAATATACAGTTTCACGTATTCTAGCATGGATTGGCATGTATTTTATTCTAACAAATTGCATTACTGTAGAAAGAATGATGCGATATACTCAACCATTAATGTTCGCGTGTGTTGGAGTTTTAATACGTCGATCGAAATATGTTCGAATTCTTGAGGCAAAACTTTTTTTAAGTCCGCTTGAGTAACTAACTTGTCAGTAACCAACTAGTAAAGTGACTATGTATATATATTAGATGGATGTAATAATAAAGATTTTAAAGCGATAATGGCTTACCAAACCAATACCTTTAAACGAGCAATTCTTGTCTATTTTTATATATATATTCAGGATCTCGGATATGACGTCATCCAATTCCATCATCTACTTCCGTGAAATCGAACTACCTAGATTTTATTCATAGAAAGCTTTTTTAACTGAGTTTTCAGGCAATTAAAAAATGTAGCCAGAATATAAAAGTAAATTTTGCCGGCACTGTCAAAACAAAAATAGCTCAGATCCGTGTAATCCCAGTTAGAATCCGAGTGACAGCAAAAGAGATATTTTTTTTTTTGTAAAAAAAAAAAAAAGTTAATTTTGTAACGGAAACCTAACAGTTTATTTTAATTTAAAAATGTTTTTTAAAGAACTGAGCTAGGTTCAGTCGGCCAGGTACTTATTATTATATTCAACAGATTCTATTATATTTTACACCGAGATTTGTAGTAAAAGAATCATATTGGAGCATAAGAAATGTTCTCAGAAACGCTAATAACTAAAGCGTGTCCGGGACAAGAGGTTCACTTTACATAACAAATTTCTCACAACTACTCGACGGTCAAGAAATATATACGAAGAGCTAGACCACCGCGCCGTGCCGACTCAGTCCGCACCGTTTCACATAATTTCTTGCATATTATGACCGGAGGAATGATTATAGTTCGTGTCACCTGTGTGTGTATCAAATAATAGTTAAACATAAGAATTAAAAATGCTAGTGATCGTCCAGTAGTCAAAACTCGACCAAATTAAGCTGTACACATAGTTGTTTTTACGTTTTAATATATAGGTATTACGATGTACATTGAGTATTTAACAAATATTGTAGGTCATAGATGTAAGAATCGTGGAGTATCACGAATACAAACCTGTAAATAAAGACTTATATAAATATACTTATGTAAATAAAATCTTCTAATTCATCTATGGTATGGACAAAAGTTAGCCATTTGCATTTTTTTAAATGATAAGAATAATGTTCATAAATATTTACTAAATAATATACAGAAATTCGAATAACACAATGAATGAGGTACTACACTTTTCTGTCTTTGCCTATTTATTTATATATAGCATATATTCAGCTTGCGTCTTCACTCGCGTGAATGTAGATTTGACCTATCTATCCCTAACAGTTTTTTTTTCTGGATGAATTTCTTCATTTCTCTGTCTTCTTCGATATCCCAAGCTACATTAACACGAGCGAAACCGCGGGCGCAATTATTAAGTGTATATAAAATGCATATCAATAATAAAATAATTAGTAATTAATTATATGAATTGGATGAATATTAAATCATCAAGTATCGTTATCTAAGATGTATCGGTTTGGTAAAATTAATAGATAAATTACCTAGGGTAGTTAGGAGCATATATGTACTATCAAGTTATTTTACCACCATACGTCATAATCATTGAAAGAAAAAAGAAATTTTACCTGTAGTATTCTGTGTAATGCATAATGTATTAATAATGTAGAGACACTGAAGTAATATAATGAGTGTTCTCATGAGTTCAATCTTGTGAACGCATTTGTAATACGTTTCCGTGTACATAAACAGTCTTATAGGTTATATATATATTTTTTAAATTAAATGTGTTCATAAAAAGACGCTTTAATTAAAGTTTAACTTTAAACATTTTAAATTTTTCCGATACCGTAATGCTTCAACAAATCCCACATAAAGCGCTACTGTTATAGTAATGATGCTTCTAAGCCGTATGGTACATTGCTGATATAAGCATTCACAGGCACCTTTAGGTAGCAGTCGGTTTTCATTCTGTGACCAACACGCCTTCAGCTCCCAAAACCTTATGCCCCACCACATATTCCGCTCACACTTTTACCTTGTACCATGTTCTGTTGTCCTCCTTATGGTAATTGCTAGAAGATATGTTATAAATATAATGAAAAGTAGAAATATTTTTTCACATATATATAATCTTGTTAATATCTATTGTTAATACGTGAACCAAAAAAATTGGACCCCTTTTTTAACCTATTTGTCGTGAACGGGTGAACTTGAAATTTGGCATAGTTAAAGTTTATATGGCGGAGAAGTGCAGAAAGCTATTTATTTTATATAAAATCCATTAGAAGTACATTAAATTAATTAAAATATGCACTACTCACACTACTGCTTGAATTTTACACAACATATACACACATGTAAATAAAAAAGACATTTTGACAGCCGTCAATAATTACGAAGTTCAAAAGAGGTTATGAAGGAGGTTGCTATGCTCGACTGTGTGTATTTTTTAACTCTTACGTTCCAATTACCATTTTTCATCCTACATTCAACAATGATATTATAAAATATAACTATTATTGTAATGTTTATTATTTGTTATGGTGAACTCACTTCAAATGATGATTTAATAAAAATAATACTTTGTACAATTAAAATAAGAATTTTGTTCATAAAAGTAATCCATGACTTAGATCTCCGCGGTTACAATGTTACAATTCAACTTCATGTAGCAACAAAAAAGAATTAATTTTCAAAAGCTAATGGTAGTATTAAAAACATCTTTGTATTGGATTCACCATTTTATTGTATTGTAGATTCTTACTTTTCCAGACGAAGATACTGGGCATATCACTTTTTCTCATAATGACTAATAATGACAATAGACTACGATTTAATTCAATATCACCCAGAAATACCACCCCACCCACCCATGGTGTCGTGTAAAATTAATTGAAAATTGCGTCTTGGATTGCGATAAATTTCTTTATTTTCGTAAAGTTATGTTTGATTTTTTTTTCAAATTTATAATTAATTTCAATTTTCATTTACACATAGATTTTTTTAAATGTTTATATATAATTAAAGATCATGGCAAATAACTGAGTACTCATGATGAAAGCCTTTGATTATATAAGTGGATTATAGAAAGAGTATCTTTTGACAAAATAACCTTATTACTTATGTTATTGTACTAATGACTATTAAACCAAAACATAGTAAATAAATTAGAAAGGGATTTTATTCGATAAACATAGACAAACCATAATTTATAAAGTACAATCAGACAGTACATTTTATTAAAACATAGGAACAAGAATTTAATTAGCAAGTACTAAAAAGTTCTCACACGGCATAATGTATCGAAGAAGGAACCGTTCTCCGTGCGCTTACTGAAGCCTTGCGAAACGTTACATCCGCCTTTCGGCTGAGTTTGTTTTAGATAATTACAGCTAGCTGTCCGCCCTCGACTGGCCTTGAGTTTCCCTCTAATGGCCATGCCATCGTTCAAACGGTGCCAGTTGTGTGACGGCAACATGGGTTCATTAGCGCTATCACTTCGCTCCGCACCCGAGATTGTGAGAATGTAAATGTATGTTATCTGTAGATGCTTTTAGCGCTCAGATTACTGTTTCTTACCTAAAAAAATCACTTTTCTCAGACCTATCAGACTTTTACAGACAAGTTGATTTTCTTATCGATTATTTAAAGTGCAGTGAGCGCAATTATTGTGGGCGAAGAACAAACGATTTTGTTGCGAAGTTACGTGGTTGATGTATAAAATAAACTTGGTTGGGTACAGGAAACTTTGTTTTATTTTTTAAAATTGTATGGCGACAAAGTAAAGGCACTACGCCTGATACTGATGCTGTTTTTGTATCATATAATGTATAAACTCTTTATATCGTTGTTGGTCATAATGAAAAACTTTGTATAACGTATAAATTATTTCAATTTGGTTGGTTTACCACAAACCATTTATTTGGTGCTCTACCTTTGAGAACTCGAGAAATAATGAAAACTCATTAGAACGAAAAAAATGAACGGTCCTTCGAAATTTGTTATAAAGAGTTTACACCGTATATGGTAATACTGATCCAATCAAGTATAGACATCCTACCGCCCTCCTTGAATTAGTATTCAACTTGTACTAAGACAAACTACTACTTACAGTTCTTTAATTGCATCAATTCATTTGTAATTTAATTACTTCCCGCTTTTCCTCAACATGTTGGTGTCAATTTAGATTCGGCCTATCTTTCGGGAAGAGTAGATTTTCTGTACGAAAGATACCCTATATCCTTATTTATATATTTGATGACGTGTGCGCAAAATTACATGCTGATCGGCAGATTAGTTAACGTGAGAAAGCGTTACAAACAAACTTACACTCGTGTTTATAATATTAGTTAGGGTTAGCAATTTTAATACACATCCGGTAGTCGTACACTTGAGAAGCAGCCCCATTTTTAGGATTAGCATGTTGCCATTTTCGACTACATCTCCATTACATGAGATTGCACTGAAAACTAAATTATATGTGTTGTAAAATAAAAATATTGTAATTTATAAACTTGACTGATAATTATTTAAAATCATTTATACGTCATGTATCTAAGCCAAAATCATTATAACCGGAGTTACCTATTTACTGAGACAATAAAATAAGAATGAAGTCACAGAGGACAAAATCTCTTAATAAAAAATATTCAGTTGTCATTTGGGGTGAATGGACAAGGAAAAACGTGACGTCCTGGAATGTAGACACTATTTTTTAAATTCTAGTGTTTGTTATAGGTATATTTGAATATAAAAGATAAATTAAAAACGATCGTCCAGGTTACCAAGATTCAGTTTTGAAGTTATTGCTTCCAGTTTTATATTGTTTTTTTCCAAATACATGTTATTTTTAAAAGAGCAATTAAATTCCTATATAAAACGTTACGTTTCATATTTAAGGTTAATTTATTTAATTTAAAAAAAACACTTTGGAATAATCGGAATTACAAATTTGACTGTTTCTTAAAAGCCCATAAATTGAAAGATAAACATCATAGAAAAAAAATCTGTATTCACGTTCATACGTACTAGAATTCCAATTAGGCTGTTTGAACAAATTCCAGAGCCTCACTTTTTTGTTGACCGCTGAACGTGAAATGGCCCATTTATGAACTTTTCGTATATTCTTCTTTAATTTATAGTGAGTGCTATATTGCTACGCGGATATATTATTTAATACCATAACATATTAAAATAATCTTGTTTATAAAGTAACGTTATCGTAGCCTTTAGCTTAGCCCATAGCCCTTAGATAAGTTTATTAATATAAAATGTTTAACCGTTATTATAAGCTGAGATAAGAATAAATTTATATAAATCGCGACTTAATTTTGTCATTCAAGCAGCATAATACAGCGTGTATACTTAAACGTTTGTCAGATCACTTCGTCTGAACAATTTGTTATTCAAATTTGAGAACGAGCGAGCTAAAACACGTACAGCCTTGACAAGTCGACGACAAGTAACTAGTACCGACAAAAGATGGAATCATCCTATTTATATCTATACACATAAAAGAAAACTGGCTGCTCGCCTTGGCTTCGCATACGTGTTCTAACGAAGAAAATGAAACCAAATCTTAATCTTCCAGTACTACCATGTAAAATAGCATTTAACCACTGATCCTCATTCTGTCATTTGTATCAATATTTTTTTAAGATCTCCCTACTGTTTTCTATTTCATTTATTCACACACATTTTCATATGGAGATTTTTTAACCCGAATGTATATACGTAACTATTCCGTAGCATTTTCCAAACATTTTGACGTAAATACGCCTTTAACTTTGCTACCATAAAGTGGCAATCCGAAAAACCTAATGATAACAAAATCGGGGGATACAGTTTGGCAATGACGAATCTATTCTTTATGTCCAGAATTAAATTACATCACTGGATAGTTAGAGGATCAAAGAATTTATTACGCTAAGTCAGGACTCTAACACCACGCACGCGGCGGGAAGGGAAGTGGCACCATTTTGAGGTCATGTCATTCTACTGCGTTTCGAGATTCCTGTTTATTATAACTTTCGACTCGGTCAAGCTACGACGTTTGTTCAGGTACCATCGTCAGCTCTTACCAAAGTCTATCGACTATATATAAAATATTAGTGTAAAATCGGATCAGCGACGGTGCTACTACATCTCATTAACTATAACAGTTGCCATCATAAACAAAACATGAAAATCTGGAGGACTTCTTATAATTATGACCTACATAAATAATAATAAATTATATAGAAAATATCGCCCGTTACGAGACGTATTCACGTACAACAAACGGCCGTGTCCATGACACAGCCACACCCCATTTTTTCATACCAACCTTGTCAAACACAACAAAAACATATATCTAAATAAATAAATAAGCAACATCAAGAAGTTTTCAAAGAGAAGGTTTGTATGCTATTCACAATTAACATCCGTACCGTTCATTAGAATGTCATGAAAATTAAAACAAACACGGAAAATATTTACATAACCTCCAATTTGCTATAATACTGTTGTTTATTACAACAAATGGTAATTATAATAAATAATAATTAACGTATGCAAAGCATAGCTAAAGTGCAATATAAATGTTTTTAATTACAATTTTATTACTACTTTAGATGCAATATCGGTTGCTACCAATTTCAATGTTTATTAGATTTGCTTCAGTTTCAATAGGTTTCGATTTCATAGTGATAGGATTTTTTCAAAGTCCAGCTATCTTCCTACCACATCTTCTATAAGATGTAAAATAAAACAACATCGAGGTCAACAATTTGTAGGTGGTAGAGCCACGCTGAAACTATTACTGGCTTCAACATGGATGGGTCGTCTCGCCCAGGGTAGTACCACCCTCTCACAGAAAACCGATGTGAAGTAACAGTGCTTGCGTTGTTGCGTTTCGTTCGGTCAGAGAGAGCGCCGGAGGCCCATCTATCCTCACCTTCCTCTCTCCTGTTCCCTCCCTCTCCTCTTCCCTCCCTCCCCTCCCCGAACACAACCACTTGTCAATAGCGTAGTCATTTCGAAACAAAAAAATCATTTAAGGAACATAAATTTATTATAAGCTAATTTTATAGTGACAGAATTAACATTTCATTATATAAGTATTGCAATTTTATAGCCATGGTCATAGTTCTAATAATTATCAATTACTATTTAGATATAAACTTAATTATAATAATGAATTACCGTACCACTTAATTATATGAACATAAATTTTATAGTCTTCAATGTTTTAATGGCTTCAAAACATATATTTACTATAAAAAAAATGTGTTAATTAATACACACGTTATATATTTTAATTTCTGTATTAAGGTCATTGAAAAGTTCTCTGTAATATAAAGTTACATAGATACGTAAATTTAATCTGTAAGTACATACAATCTTCCGCTTCTTTTGTAATTAGCCCAAAGATGTATATAATTGTGTTACCATATTTCTATAATTCAGATAGAACACCAATTTATGATTTAACAAGCATCTTTCATTAATCACTTAATTATGAATACAGTAAATATAAATCAAATATTTACACGATTATGTGAAGCAGTACTAGACTCATCTCTGTGCATCATTAAAAACGTTTCTGTCATATTTAGTCTAAATATCATATATATTTGTTAAAAAGATAAACCAGATCGAGTTTCTTGCCGGTTCTTTTCGATGACTGGGTTGTTTTCGAACCGGTGGTAGTTTTTGACGTTTATAAGTGCCTTATTAAGGCCTAAACTGAATAAAGTATTTTTAATTTGATTTAAAGCGCAGTACTCCTAGCACTACATTAAGCGAGCTCTTGAACTCTATTTCCATAAAGGCCTTACATTCGTATGCGGAACATGATTGTCAGTTTTGTACCTGGAAGTCTCTTATATATAATGTATCAAACATTTGATATGTATGGAATTATTCCTCAAATATTTTATAGTAAAATAAATGTATTTACAAAATACAGGTTATGTATGATTATTTAAGAGATATATAGTCAAGAGTTCTTGCGGTGATCTAGTCCAATTTATATTTTTTTTCTCGGGTGTAGTGTTACGGCAATAAAATTCAGTTTTTGTTGGTCAGGCGCATGCTCGGCCAGATCTCCCGTCGCGAGATATGTTGATTTACGTTTAACGCGCGTGACCCCTCGTCGGAGCCGATCATAGACTCGATAGACGATTCGAACTGGCGCGCTCCTGAGATATCGCCACATCGCACTCGTGCCGATGTATCTTGGGAAATATTTCCCGATGTATATACCATTTGTAAAGATTCGAATTTTTTTATTTATTAAACGATTCATATTTCTTTTGTTATCGGATTTAATTCTCATATACTCGTATATATAGTACATAATTTTATAATATGTATAGACGTTTTTTATTTTAAATTGAACGTAGGAACTGATGCATTCTGGTGCAGGTTCTCAATTACAACCATTTTCAAAAAGCATTACAAACTTAGTTGTGTTTTGATATCAGTAGCACTCAGTAAAAAGTTGGATGGAACCTATCATATCGCAGTGTGATTCGCAAACTAAATAATTTGTAACAAATTAGCAACTACAATTTTATCGCGAAAATATTTTTTTTTATATCATAGGAGGTAAACGAACATATGGGTCACCTGATGTTAAGTGATCACCACCGTCCATAAACACCAAAGGAGTCGCAAGTGCGCTGGGACTCGCCCCGTCGTTACGCGCGCGCGAGGACGTGTTACCGGAGCTCCGCGAGTCGCCCAGACGACTTTCGCTTGTCCTGCGCAACGATGCGTCGTACAAGAAAACCACCAAGCAAAAAAGGCCCTTTTCAGGGCCACGAGGCCTCTACGTCCTCCAGACGTATGACCACCTGCTCGCCTAAGGAATCTGCCGCCACTGAAACGAAGACTACCGCATCCCACACCGGACTCCGCACTGCCGAAGCCGCGCAACCGCCGCAACAGCAGTCGCCCACACCGCCACCGCAACCACCCGTGGCGCTCACGGAGCCGTCCGGTGAGCCGTCCCTGCAGACAGAGGCATACGAGAGCGACTTGTGCACTCTCGCCGAGCTGATTTCAGCCGGGGTCCTGACTGTAGGGATGACGCGCTGGATGGCCCTGTATCTGCGCCTACAGGAGGCCGCCCTCAGGGGTGAAGAACCCGCCGCCGCGGACGCAGCCGCGCTCGCTAGCGCCGCTCGCGGCTCCCTTGAGCTGCCCCTGATTCCCGAGAGTCAGGCTAGCCCGCTCGGTCGAGCGCTGCGCCGGAAGCGCAGCGATCCCGACGCAGGGCCCGTCGCGCTTCCCGACGAGAACACCAACACCACCAAGAAAACACCTGAATCCCGGTCACCTGACAAGAAGAAGCCGCGAACGGTCGAGCCTACGATAGTGCTCCCGCCCCGCGCGAAACACCTAGCGGCGCAGGCGCCCGATGCGCCCGTGCCAGCTACGCCGCGTAAGGCCGCTTCGGAGCAGGCCCCCGGCGCGTTTGAATCGCCCACGCGTTCCCCGCGAGGAAAATCCGAGTCGCCTGAAACATCCGCTGGAAGGCGGAGGGAGCCACCATACCAAATTCAAAGAGAATCGCCTACGGAACCCCAATCTGAGACGGACGATATACCCGTCGCACCCGCGTCATCGGAGAGGGAAAGAGAAAGGACATACGCCGCGGCAGTGACTTCGCCGCGCACTAAGAAAGCCCAACTGGGAACGAACGACTCCGTTCCCAGCCAAGGCGGCCGGCGACGCTGCCCGCCGATCATCACGGAGGGCCCGGTCAATTGGCCGGAAGTCCTCGGGAGACTGGCGGACAAGCTGGGGCGTGGGCCGAACGCCTTCGCCTACGGAAACGGGGTGCGCTTCCTCCCAGTCGATCAGGAAGAATACTCCACAACATACGAGTTCCTAAATCAGACGGAGGGCGTGAGCTGGTTCGCCTACTCACCGCCCACAGAGATCAACCTGAAGGTCGCAGTTCGCGGCCTCCCAACACAGACTGACCCTGCACTGATCACCGAGGCCCTTCGAGAGAAGGGCTTCGAGGTAGACTACACCTGCATGATAAAGGGAAGAGGAGGAAGAAACGGGTGCATCTTTCACGCTTCCCTACGAAGAACTCCTGGCCTTATTCCGGCCATATACGAGATTGGCGAACTCCTTTACATGAAGGTCCAAATTGAAGCGTGGCGGGGGAGGAGGGGGCCGGCTCAGTGCCATCGATGCCAGCAGTTTCGGCACTCCTCCTTCCACTGTCATCGGGAGATAGCCTGCGTGAGGTGCGGGGGAGCGCACTTCGCGAGAAACTGTGACCGCCCACGCGAGGAGCCGGCAACCTGCATCAACTGCGGGGGGCCGCACACAGCAAATGATGCCCGCAACTGCCCTGTCTTCCGTCGGGAGAAGCGCAACCGCCGAGCGGGAACCGTGGCCCGGACTGGTGACGCCGGGCCCAAGAGGGAGCGCAGCGCAGCAGCGCCGCAGATGGTGGAAGAGTCGGCGGGCGCGAGCCTGATGGCCCCCGCCAACGATCCCATCTCGAGAGACCGTAAACATAAGAGCCGCCCTAAGACGACCCAAGAAGGCACGGAGGCTTCCCAGCAGCCGACCGGGACAGAGGGGTCGACACAGATCGTCCGCAATGCCTTTTTAAAGACCCTTGCCGAAGCAGACACCTTGGAAGCCGTCGAGCGATGCCTGAGAGCCCTGCAAGCCCTCCAAAAAGTGGAGAGCCGGGAAGCTCAGAGGACTGCCCAAAAACACTAGAAGAGCCACAGTCACCAGCCTCTACATGTGAAGCCCGAACGCCCACGCATGCGTGGGCGAAGAACATAATCAGACACTCCCGTTGCAGCGGGAGGCGAGTGAGACTACGGCCAGAGGGTCCGCCCTGATGCCGTCTCCCCGCACGCCCCCACAAAGGGTGGGCGAGAAGTACCCCGACTGAAGTGCGCTGCCAGCCTGTATTGATAGGGAGGGGGGAAGGGGAAGGGAGAAGAGAAGCGGGTTTCCGGCACTCTCAATGACCGAACGAAAGGCAACAATGCAAGCACTGTTACTTCACGTCGGTTTGCTGTGGGTCGGGTGGTACTACTACCCCGGACGATCCGACCCATTCATGTTGAAACCAGTTATAACTTCAGCGTGCCTCTACCACCTACTAAATTTAATATATCTAGTCAATCTAAACCTACTAATCTACCACAGATACAATCCCACTGCATATCGTTCTGTTTTTTTTTTAGATTATTAACCGAATTTTGAATATTAAAACACATGTAATGTTTTATTTATAAGAATGAAAAGCAAAAGCGAGAGTATCTTAGTATAAAGATATTAATAAGGGTGAATTAAACAAGATAAATAGACAACAGGCAAAGTCATTGTCAAAGGTTAACCTTATTGGTACTTACGAACTATTTAATAGAAGTTATTTCAATTAACCTGCGACATAACAATGTTTATTGTATGGAAATATTGGACCCGTTGCATTATGAATACTCTCCATACCACATCTGAAAGTAACTTCATGCTTGACCTTTAAGCCCTCTTAGATCTACTCATCTATGGCTATATAAATGTTAATTTATTCCAGGTGTCTATTAGTATTATTTTTTTATTTATATAGGAAAAATAACTTTTGATAATAGACTCGTAACCGTACCCGTAACCAATATATTGATTTTTTTCTTATACCACGATATTGATAAGCTTGCGGTCCACTTTACAGTAAGCGTTCACCGTATCGTATAGATGCTTGAAACACTAGAAGCAAAGTATGCACATTGCTATATTATTTGAAAATCTTTCGGTTCCCATTTAAAAACCTCACGCTGTAGTCTCCAGGTGAAACCTTACCGAATATTATAAATTAGATATCCGAAGTTGTTGCGGTAGAAAACTCTTTAGAAACCGGACTGTGTTTGTTCAAATTTAGGTCCCATGAACGTGCTGGCGATAGCCACCCATTATGATGTCAGAAAATGACCGTCATTCCAAACAATTCACCAGAACTCAATCCATTATATAAATGGTAGAAGACACACAAAGACGACAACACTCCCTAGACTCTTAATTGATACAGCTACTGTATTTTGAATCGTCAATTATTCTTACGACAAGTCACTGAAAGTGATCACCATTACGTTTAAAAGACTCATTTCAGAAAGATTATTTCTTGAATTTCTTTTTTTATTATGTTTTACCTCCTCCGATTATTTAATTTTAATGTATCATTAGTGATTACCTACATTACTATAAACAACACCCTCAAACAATATAGTATCAGTAGAACTCCAAAATATGTAGGGTCTTTATATATTTCTGAGATTGTTGAATTGAAAGTAGTGGTAGAGCCACGCAGAAGCTATAATTGGTTTCAGGATGAATGGGTCGGCTCATCCGGGGTAGTACCACCTTCTCACAGAAAACCGACGTGAAGTAACAGTGCTTGCATTGTCGATGCCCATACGCTTCTCTCTCTTCTTTTCTCTCCCCCTCCTTTCCCCCTCCCTTTAAACACACACTGGTAACGCACTTGCGACTCCTTAGTATTGCTAATGTCTATGGACGGCGTTGATCACTTAACATCAGGTGACCGACCTGTTCATTTGCCTTATACAATCTTTACCAATAAAAATTAAATATTTTTTTATGGATAATTTTTTACGATATCTTACTACAACCTGCTCAACCATCGTGAATTCGCGCAGGCACTGTAGACAGACTATTAAATACGGGGAATGTGTATATTCTAATTTTGTGTGTAATTCACCTGTCTATTCTAAATATATAAAGCTGAAGAGTTTGTTTGTATGGTTGAACGCGCTAATCTCAAGAACTACCGGTCCGATTAGAAAATTTCTTTCCGTATTAGATAAGTCATTTATTGAGGACGGCTAAGGGTACATATCATCACGATAAAACCAATAGGAGCGGAGCACCAATGAAGAATGTCTTAAATTTGTGCTATTTACAGAGCTTCCGCTGCGTGTTAGCGTTAGTATTATATATGTTGCTATGTTAACGTGATAACATTCTATCGCAAATATTTTCATGGTTTATTTTGTGTTCCTATTCAAAAAGCTTATTTTACGTTAGTTTTGTTTCCAATTTTTGATTATACGTGGCACGTTTCTATCGCAAACATTTCCAAACTTTATTTTGTGTTGCTATTCAAAAAGTTTAGTAGTAATAATATTTGTCCAATAAGACAGGCGATGGAATTAATTCATACTGCCAACTCTGAAGTTGCCAATATAGGTCGTTCTTATGTATTTTTAGACAGTTTTCTTTTATGTCCAAGTTAATGTAGAGGTATAAGCGCCAAATCTTCTATATATTATAGCGTAAATCTTTATCTTCTTAATTTTCAAGACCCCAGAATTCATGTTCCGTGATATTATTTTTCATTCATTTCACTTATGTCCAATAAACGAACCATATTACATAAAACACCACCAATTTTACACAATATAGAGCTAAGTAACACAAGATTATGAATAAAATATAAAATCCACCACATGAAGGACTGAAATCCCGCCAAAAACTCCTCAAAATGTTTATTCTAGGTTCGTTTAGTTCCCAATTTTTGGTTTGTGATCTATTACGTATTATATAAAAATAAAGTGTGTGTATATAATCTATCTATACATTAATATTTTTTGAAAATTTTAATCGATGTAGACTATGTTATCGATATAGAAGCCAAAAATAAATAATCTTTTAACAATCTTTGTCTATCTGTCTGTCTGTATGTCCCTGTGAACACGTATCACTCTGAAAGTACTAAACCAATTTCGACGAAACTCGACACAGTGATAGCTAATATTACGAGATTATATCTGGGATACTTTTTGTCCCATAAAACGCAAAGGGTTCTCCAGGATAACGTATGAAAGTCTAGAATCTGAACACGTATTACTCTGAAAATAATGAACCAATTTTAATGAAACTTGATACAGTGATAACTTATATTACAAGGTTATATCTAAGATACATATTGTCCTATAACACACAAGGGGTTGTCTAGGATAACGAACGAAAGATAAAAATTTGTATTCAATGAAATTCTTGACGGATTTCGGTAAATTTTCTTTCTGCTATATTTAGTAGACCGATTAGCTAAACGTTTAAGCTATCATTCATATTTTTATTGTTTTGTATTCAGGGAATCCCTGGTACCACCGATCCGATTTTAAATTTTTTAAGCTATTGCATAGCTTCTATCGGGGGCCTTGAGCGTGGAGACCGAATCCAAAAATTCCGTAACGAAAAAACCTAACACGAATCAAGTCTTAAACTTTTGTTTCTTATTTCAGTTACCATAAACCTATAGTTTCAATGATTAATATTCCTGAATAACCTACATGTATTATAAAAAAGAAAAAAAAAATGTTTTCTTATCGGTCACCACGCTCAAAAAGTGTAACTTGAATTAATTTCAAAGAAAAAAAAACAAAGGAAAAAAATACTGCATAAATAAAATAAATAAATAGTTATAATTGCATAAGTTAATAAAAAATGCTATCCAATAGCTTTACCGCGGCAGTCCCCTAGTGCCACAAGTATTTTTTTTTTCAACGTTAGTAAGGTATATTATCCCTCAGTGTTATAGATAATGTTTATTTTGGAAAATACATATTTTCAATAGTTAATCACAAGGAATGTAACTGAAATTGGCAAATATTAATTTATCGCCAATACTGGGAAGACATTTATCGGCAATATATGTAGATTAGTTTTTATTGTAATTGTACCCGGTAGGTGATGCTGTGAACGGGTTTTAGGCTTATTTTAAAAGATTTCTCACATACCAATTGAGTATATGCTTGAGTGAGTCCCTGTATAGTTCGGATTACAATTGAAAACGGTAGATTTCGCTGTAATTGGGTTTTAAGTTTGTTAAGATTTTTCGCGTTTAAAAATACGACTGAAACAGGTAATAACCGATTTGCTGCACACGAAGTTGCACGGGTCAACTAGTATATTATAACAGATAGTAGCAATTACAATAAAAACAAACGCTTGCAAAATAATCGAACTGCCTTTTTTATAAATCCCAATGGATGTATAAAATAAATGACGATACTTACTAAATAAGAAGACAAAATAGTCGACACACATAGATGCGGAGTAATTTACGGTGACAAAAGTTACATTTACCGATCGCCTACACGCGACTGCTCTCGATAAAATTCAGTTAAGCGTCAGGACACAGGAACAGTGCGCGCTCAGAGCCATTAAAAAAAAGAAATACGAAACAACATCAAAACTTGAAGGTGAACATATCTTTAAAACACATTACTGGTTATCCGACAAATAAAAAGCTTCGGGTTCGGATAATTGCACTTCATTAGCATTTCGCTTTCAGCTTAGTTTGATGTGTTATAAGTAAAATATGCTAATACAACGTTAAATATACCTTTTAACCAACATTATTATGTTTACAATAAGTGTTTGAGCTATCACGCTATATCACTTTCAACCAGACATCTTGTTTTAATGACTCCCGCTCATAGAAGCGTTTAAAAGCAATGTCTTCATAAATTTGAAAGCATCTAAATTAAAACAAACTGATGAGAACCTTTTAACAATTTTTAGCTTTTAAAACTTTATAAATAAATTAATGATAAATACATCTTACATTACAAAACAGAAAGTGAAACGTTATTCTTATAGAATTATTTTGTGTTTTTTTTTTTTTCTGTTTTTTTCCTATTCTTCTTTCCATATTTAGAATAAAATGTGTCTTCATTTTGATTTTATAAATTTCACCGCTATTAACAAAGCTTTAATTAATTCATCCTAATTATATTATTTTACTTCACATTGATCTATCCTAAAGAGTCTTTTGAAATCAAATCTAAGTAGATTTTCTTTTCTTCGCAAATGACTACGCTATTGACCTAGCAGGGTTTTAACAGTTTTACCGGACCACCCTAAGTAGACATGGTGCTTGAATTTACTTTCCGGTAAATCGGTAATGTGCTTTGGAACTTTATTGTAGAACTTAACACTATTACCTAAAAACTGTTACTGATCATATCAAGCCTGTACCATGGAATGGATAGTCATTATTGAATTATTTTTTTGTAATGCAACTATAGTATCCACCTCAGATGCAAACCTCTGCAATAGAATGTGTAAAATTAAGAGTTGGAGTACAAACAGTAAAAAATCGACGTAGTTACAAGGACTGCTGACAAAAGTAAAACCACAAACTAGTGGATTAATTGTGTTCTTTGAATTTTTAAAGCAACTGTAGTCTGAATTATGTAAATATCAAAATTTGTGATTTTAAGATCATCAACATTAGTCTGGTTTTCATATCTATTAACACTCCGAGCGATAATTATATACATTTCTGTACACGTAATCAATTAATTAAATATACGATGGGCTGGATAATCATAGTATGAATATTACACAAGCCGCTATAGTACTCGTTGGTAGTCTGGCGCAAGCGAAATACGTTACGACCGTGTCGATGTTATCGGTGACGCGTCACGAATATGTCGAGGTCATTGGTGACGCAAAACCAAAAAGGTTTCTTTTACTATATAGATATTTTTTAATCACTCAACACAGGTTAATAGGTTTTCACTTCAAATAAATGAATTTATTTTATAATCCAATTTGGATCTATGGAATGATTTGGAATGTTCAGTAAAGGAGGTAAAGACCATTAAAAAAGTTCGCCCAAAAATAATACCACAATTTGTGAGAACATGAATTTATCTATTAGGGTAATTCGTTATTTTTTTTTCTCAAGACTACTCACAAAACGAATACAAATTGTCTATTAATATATTTTTTTGTATCAATTAGTAATTAATTTATGGATTCGCTAATTTTTTTCATATCAATACTAATGTATTTTTTTTTGTGCTCATTAGTGGCACATTATTTTGTTTCATTTATACTATAATACCTGAACGACCGAGCCTAGCACGGTTCTTTACAAAACATTTTTAAATTAAAATAAGCTGTTAGATATACACAATTAGCATTTTCTATGAAAAAAATTAAAAAAAGTAGTCTCTTTTGCTGTCACTCGGATTCGAACTGGGGTTAGACAGATTTTTGAAGCAGCCGATTTCCATCTGCGCTATTTTTGATTTGACAGCTTCGGCGAAATTTACCTTTATATTCTAGCTATACTTTTTCATTGCTTGAAAACTCAGATAAAAAAGTTTTTTATGAATGAATCTAGCTAGATCGATTTTTCGTCCCCGAAACCACCTACATACTAAGTTTCAGGGATATACCTGACGCCGTTTGCGAGATCCTGAATATATAAAAATATACAAGAATTGCTCGTTTAAAGGTATTAGAAGATAGATAGATATATATTTTTGCGATATAAACTTATTAAATATATTTTATTACACAAATTATTGTATGGTGTTTATAAAACCGATATAATAATATTTTCTGGCATAGTTACATTATATGTAGACATTAGGGTGTCCGTTATTTACCAAGTTAGGTCTTTTGACTTAAGTTTCATTCAAATTTTTAGTTTATTGCCTACAAATATTTAATAAAAAAATCCGATGCCATTTAACCGTGCGTAAATGACGATAGATTTTCCATACAACTAAAAAGGTATTTTTTCACTTTTTAGAAAATAATTTTTATCTTGATCGTTTTATTCAATATTTGTTCTTCTATTGTGCACATTCTTGTTCTGCACCTTTTTTTCTTCGTTTTTTTTTTAAATTGTATACGTCAACTATGTATTGGGTGTTTTTTATTCATTATTATTTTATATATTTATTTGTTTATTTATGTGATTTCATTTAACTATTTATTATTTTAAATCAGACCAGTAGTTCCAGAGATTACCCCCTGCAACCTCACAAACTTGACCTCTTTCTAATATTACTTAGTAATTAAGTATTAAGTATAGATGAATACTCGATTCCTGTAATGCTTATTTTACCCCTGAGTTTCGGTTGCTAAGTGCCGTACCAAAAGATGTTTTGTTAACTTCAATAAACGCCCGCTGTGAGTACCTGACACATTATGATATTTATAGCAGTATTATCATTTTTTTTTTCAGTTAAATAAACACATTTTCAAAGTCGTTAAACAGGTTGCCCTGTTGTTTAAAACAGTATGCAAATATGTATTTTTATCTTTATGTCCCTTTTCTCATTAGGGGGCTTTAACATTATAGAACTCAAAGCTTTCATTAAATTTACCCATAATAAATAAAGATAACAACCATTATATATTATAAACACGTTCACAATAAAACAAACATGGAAGATGGTTCGAATATTGGAAACATTTTCCGTTACCATGAACATGTAATATATTTATCACCGGCCAATCGTAATAAAGTACAATAAAATTGGACGTCTTCCGGCATACGTCAAATGGACTGAATTGTACAACTTGCCACCCAACTAGTTGGGACTCGACTATATCCCAAGCGGAGACAATTGAGCGATTTGTCAACCATTGCATCGGGAACATAGTTAATCGATCAATGTGAACGTCCAATTCTTCATGGACTAGACCAATTTGGTTAAGTTTCCTTCAAAGCAGCAATGGAAGGTATATCAGTCAATATTGACACGGTTCTTATAGCGTGGGTAGAGGTGAGGGTCCGCAAGAATTGCAAGTTCCTTACGCAAGATATATCTGCTAGAAACACAATGGGCGAGGAATGCCTACAGTACAAGCTTTTTGGATATTTATTTGATAGATTTTGTGTGGGATGGATTTGCTTCGGCGCGTTACACGCAACGTTTATCGCTATAATATTTAATAGTTTATCCAATATAGATGTAGATATTGTTTCGCAATATCTTTTAAACGAAGATAAATGTGGATCTAAGTACCTTCCATTATTTGGAAGAAAATATTAAAACTAAGCAATATTTGGATAAAAATATACTGAATTAGAATTAGCCAGTAGTGTCAGAATAGATAATGATAGCAAAAAAATTAAATGTGTAAATATTGTATAAAAAAGTGGTTATTCCTGTCTGTCTTGTGTTATATGAGTTCTTCTAAACACAGAAGTGATTTTAATAAATCAATTTTACTCAATGTAAACAAAATTGTATGAAGGAGTTCTCAGGCGGTTCTTATTTGAAAATTCTGACTAAACATTATGAGATACAATGAAGTTATGTACTATATAATTATATATCTTAAAAAACTTATAGAAAAGTCCGCGATGATATATGTCTGTCTTCTAAGCATAATCCACGGTGACCATTTTTATTTTTTAAAAATTGCTTCAAAATAATGAATTATTTGCGACGCAACTTATATTAATACGGTATTAATCTTTATCTAAAGTACTATTATAGTTACCTTATACATGTAGCGTAGATTAAAATTGTCCTTTCAAGGAAATCATTTTAATGAATATGTTACGAGATTTTACAGAAATAAAAATT
Organism: Antheraea mylitta; assembly: GCA_014332785.1. NCBI lineage: Eukaryota > Metazoa > Arthropoda > Insecta > Lepidoptera > Saturniidae > Antheraea > Antheraea mylitta. The sequence goes on from JACEII010000045.1 coordinate 3,784,050, forward strand.
ATATGCAACAAAAAGATTTTGGTTCAAGACGTAGCTTAAATGTATTTGATGAGCCTTAAATATCAAAACAGTAAAAAATCTATATAACTGAAACACTTACGAGGTCACATAAAGCACCCATGCAATGTCATGGCGGGCTCCTAGTTACAATATAAACTGAAAGACTTGTCATACATTTACACTCGAACAAGGAATATCATTGATAAAATAAAAGATCAAGTACGTTGGAAATAATAAATAACTGAGATCTATCGAATATACATAAGATAAATAAAACATTTTGCTGAGTTCGATTTCAAACGTGAAACAAAGTAACAGTATTATCATGCCATGACGATCTGAACGGGTGTCATTATCGGCGGAGTGTTTGCCATAAATGTGTAGCTATCGAATGGACTGTTTCGCAGAATTAGGAGATGCCTTTCCATAGATACAATAACGCTTTCACGTTTCATATATTCTTGTATATTAATGGAATTTCCACTTTATATAGATACGTTTCCCTTATTTCTCACATTTACATTTCAAACAATCCTAAGAAAGATCTTGATTACTTTTCTGTATTCAAATGTCCCTCCGTGCGGAAGAAACGAAACTTCGTAATGTAGAAATGAAAAAAGGAAGGGGTAGAAATTGACTTTAAGTGAAATCAGATTGGTTCTTTAAGACAAACTTTATTAACATTGCTTACAGTTCACAATTGATCGCATCTTTTAATTATCATTTTCGAATGGAGAAATATCCAAATCTATAATATTTTACAATGGGATTATGATAACTAAAGTACGATACAAGACATTTGAGTTTCATTATCTTCAATATTTCTTGCAAAAACTGCATCAATGCAACGCAACACTGCTTCCATACCCTCTCTATGGTAGCGTTAAACGTTTAACGCAACCTTGTTGGAAGTCGCATTAGAAGTTTCACTTCAATAATACTATAACGTTTAAAACAGTAAACTGAGATACTTTAACTAAAGTATAATTTTTATTAGCTAGATAGAAAGTCGAATACACCAAGTATCGACAATAGTTATAAAATGTCTAGTTAGCTTTTACACTAAATAGAATAGACAATGTACATTGCGCAGGCAATTTTCTTTGACAACCACTCTAAATTTGTTAATCGAATTAATATTAAGTTTCAATTATTACACCGTCATTAAACTTGTATAGGTACCAACAAAAGTGGTATGGTACTAACTTTGAGACCATTAAAGTGCCGATTGTCACTTAAAAATAGAGCAAATGTAAAATAATTATAATCATTAATAACCAATGATATTATAACTAAAAAGGTGTAGATATGTCATAAGCGCTTCGACAGCGCCAACATAACTATTTCTTTTTCACCACCAATATTGAGAATATGCCATCTAACTTCCACATTTTATCTAATACAACGTGGCGTTACAATATTACTTTACGTATGTGTGCGTTATCGTGCCATTTGTTTTATCAAAATTTCATGTAGGTAACGTATCTTTAGTATAATATTATTGTTAATAACGGATTTAACAAACTTCCTTAATTATGGCAGTTACCATTTAGAACAGTTACTGTTACTGTGTTCGTAGATTTTAGAAACGATTTCTTGTCGAAGGTCAATGAACTATAACACAAATGTAGATAGAGATCTAGTTTGCGAGTTAGGCCGACATAGTTGCTGAACGTAGCAATATACGATCTAAGTGTATTATTGTGCAATAGCATTACTGGTCGACTTTAACTTTCACTAACAATTTCTATGTCGCAAATAAAAAGTTTTCTATAGCACTTCTTATATTTTTATTTGTAAAACTATGAAAAACAATTGTGTTCGGTTTTAGGTATTAATTTTTCATGTACTAATTTACTATTACATTATTAAATTATTACCTGTTATTAATTTGGCAACCGTTTAAGTCCAAGTATTTTATAGCATTTAATTTTATTATCTTTCGTACTGTATTGGTCGATAACTATCTAATGTTTATTGCAAAATACGTATAACTAGCTAATGTTTCAGTCAGCCAATTCGATAACCTAATAAATTTAACTTCAATTACTGTAACCAAAGTATCAATTTGCATTATACACTTATTTGTCTGACCTGAGTGAACCCCAGTCGAGCTGCCATCCGACACCCGGTTTACTAGGTCGACATAGATGCTTGCATCGCGGTACTGACAATTTGTACCGTTCAAACCCGAGTTAAGGTTACACGCGTGCTAATCCAATACCAGATAAATGATACTATGCTATGTAGGACAATGTTTTGCCTTAGGACAAGTAGATACAGAATACAACAACTCGTACTGAACTCACAGTTCAACGCGATAGTTTATGTAAAATATCTTTGTTAACACCTTGTTCTTGAAACTTGAAGGCATGAACAAAGATGTCCCATAGTATAAATTAGGTTTAGATAACTTGATAGTCATCTGTACTCTAACTGTGCTGTAACGAGTACCCGGTGTTTGATTTGACATGTTGCGTTGGGGAAAAGAGAAAGCACCGAGCTAAGATCGACTTACTTCGGCTTTGTAGCGTTTTTTCTGTCGCACATCGCAATGATTGTTATATACAATGATGACGTTATGCAAAACCGTTTTAATCAACTATCTCAGTCCTCTCTCCGACGTGCCAATTCAAAAGCCGGGTACTGTAAATATAGTCCAAAATAACAAAAAGTATAGAAATAAAATTAATTATATCGCGTATTTCATAACAAAGTCCTACGACTTAATCTAAGCTCTGAAAGATTTGGGTTTATTTATTACTATGATTCTAAATTAGTTTCCAAAACTTGGAAACAAATTTATTACCCAATAACAAATTATATTGTAATGATTAGATTTAATTATGCTATTCTCGGCGGGCAAAAAAGTGTAGGAAAAAAGCTGTATCTTCCAGTTTATAGTAGTAATCTTTAACTTATTAATTAATCAAGTATAATAAATATATATAAAGAAATTAAGGCTTAATTGGATTTTGTTATTAAATCTACGAGTGTTTTGTGTGAATTTAATTAATAATTCCGGTGACGAATATATTTGTCTTATTCAAGGTTACTCTTAAAAGTGTTTAGGTAAGTTTCGAAGAGTATTAGTATTAGAACAATATTCATGTATATCGAGTATGATTCGATACTATAAATAAATGAATTTAACTGTAAAATTTCAAGAGCCGTTTTAAGCTTTCAAGTGAACATAGCGCTGCAGAAATAAATGGTGCTATTATTATGCTCCATGTAAGGTTCCTAATGCGAGCCCTGTAATCCCGCGGGTTCGTATGCCTCGGGCCTAACGTCTAACGGTGGATGCGCCCACTCCGTAGGTGTCGCCGATTGCACCGACCATCCGTCCCGACGGTGTTCAACCGATTTACGACACTTCTCCTACTTTATTGGGTAAAGCGATTCACATAAATCCACTAAGTACATCCCAAGGTATAATTTTAAATGTGCTCGGCAATTTATTACCCGAAATTTTATTCCCTTCGTTATAAAACTTTGATGAATTACATTTGTACTTGCAAATCTTTGATGAGCCGGTAAATTGCTTTGTTAAAAGAATTAAATTTTTTATTTTTTTATATAAACTGTTTCTAAATTTAGTATCAAATAAAATGCCATCAGTTTTTAGAATATCTATACCAGCACCTATTCACTATTGGATAGCAAAAAAAAAATGACAATCATTGTATTTAGAACAATTTCTGATGTCTGCCATTTTGTTTTTATCTCACCTATTATTTAACCTAAATTTTTCGAATTAATATTTCATTAATTCGAAAAATGTTTGCTTAAAATGAACTAAACAGAATGATGATTTTTTTTTGTAACATATATAGAATTAATACCAAGGAAAAAGTGAGCATGCGAATCATCTAACAAAATACATATTTTCGCTAGTCGTAATAAAGTTGCGAAAGCTTCCTTAAGAACATAAGCATATTTAATATTGAAAAGCTACCTTAGAAAACTAACAGCATAGCATCAACATAAAAAGTATCAATCTTATCCACAGATGGGAAGAGTAAAATTTGTTCAGTGTCATCTTACAGCTATAGGTAAAGCCGGTGGAAGGATAGAAGCTTGAGTGACAGAACAGACGAACTCGGTTCGTCACTCAGACCGTGTACGACCACATTTAGAGTTGGACACGTCCGTTAAGCATTCACAGTCAGACAACACCCGGAATCTTAGAAGATATCATCTCAACATTCGTTATTTATTTCCTTCAATGGTTATACATAAGAGACTTGTTAAAGACATAGTTTATAGCTAAAATGCGGTTAGATTTTATTACATTATTTTTGCATTTAGTTAAACGTTACTATAGATTTATTCTTTAAAGAAGCGTAAAAGCCTGTCAAAATCAGTTGGAACTATTTCGAAAACTTATAGCCCGGACAAGAAACAAATATTTAAATATATATTTCTATAATATAGTGCACTCATTTAATTTTACTCAATTTTCGTAATTGGAACTTATAATAAATATTTTTTACATTATGTTCTTAATTAAACATTAACATTAGACCAACATTAGAAAAGCACAGAGAGGTGATATTCAATGTAACTTATAATAAGAAATTAACAATATATATATAAAAACACTACAATTAACACAATGTATACAACAAAGTTATGTTTAAATGCATTATTTTCCATTAAATAATATACTATACGATACGTAAATGATAATCGAGTTATTAATCAATCAATGAAATTTCCAATTCATTAAAGTAACAAAAATCTATCCGGTACTCCTTTATCGTTATAAATTAATTGATAGTCACGGAATAGTATATAAAATAGTTTAAATGACAATAACACCAGCCATTATATGTGCCGCCATAAATTGTTGTCTCGCAAGACATCATGATAACGTCACAAATCAAGATGAAACCTTAATTACCATCTTGAGTACTTGCCTCGCCAGATCGTCATGTAGCGGTACCAATATAAAACTAATAATTCTACGATTAAACTAGCGACTGCCCGCAGTTCGGCATGCGTTTTACACTCAATTTTACATGTTAATTATCTATTAAGGTAAGATTTGCTTCAACAAACTTGCCTAATTTATTAAGAGCGTCAATTACATTGATCTGTTAACTATTTCTACGTAGACTGTGTATACATTTATTTTTATAAATAATAATTTACATGCATTTAACTTGATATTCGTTATGTTAATTAACAAATATACATGTAGATAAGATTTATTTATAGGAATATATAACTATCAGGGTATTTTAAATGTTTTAAAATTGTAATTATATTAATTAAAGAGATGCAATACTTCCAAATGTTCTTATAAACATAATATGAATTATGATTACGTGGATGAAAGTTTTAGTTACTACAAGTAAAAATATTACTGCTACATTTGAGTGGTATTATTAATTTATCAAGTCACCATCAACTGCATTATGTTAAACTAATTAAAACTATAAATATTGTTTCGATCAAATTTTAAATGTCTTGTTAATTGAGTTTCTAGTTACAGAACTCTACCTAATCAATATAGACTTCAAGAATACATTGGATCTTATGCACAATGTTACATACATGTATACAATTTTATGTAGTAACTAATATGTGTTTTGTATAGAGAATGTTGAAAGAACACTTGCGGGAATGGTTTTGTCTGTATGTGTGTAAATATATATATAATTATATCCTTGGACCTAGGCAAAAATAGAGTAAATAAGTTTGCTGAATGATATGTTTTAAATTCTTTATTTGAGTAGAGTACTGCGACTCTAGCGTAAATGATATAGGTTAGGAATATAATCAAGTATTTTGTTTCTTTGTCAACCGTCTTTTTCTTTTTCTTGTTTTGGCTCTGCAGAAGCCCTTGCCAGTGTCAATGTTTTCTTTCAATAGACGCTATAGTACAATAATATTACAAGCGTTATTTCAATATTCTAACAAGATGGTGAATCCCTTGTTAGAAATTTTCAGGGAGTTTTTGTGGTATCTCGGAATTTCATGCTCCTTGGTATTATTTTCCATTCACTTCACTTTTTTTTATCGAACTACGCTATTGTCCCACCAAGGTCTTAACAACTTCACAGGACTACATTCACTTCACTTATGCACAATAAACTAACTATATTACGTAATACACCACCAAATTTACAAAATATAGACTCAAATAACTCAAGATTTTGAATAAAATATAAAACTACATGACAGCCTAAGATCCCGCCAAAAACTGTCTTGTCTATGTAGTCCGGTGAAGCTGTTAAGACCTTGCTGGGTCAATAGCGTAGTCACTTCGAAAATAAAAAAAAATCTCTTGTTAACTGTGAACGCAACTAACATAGCCAGGATAAAATTAAAATTCGTTACTACAAATGTTACTTACTCTGAGTATGTGAAACATTTCTCCGTGTTCGAACAGCATCAAAACCCGAAGGTACCGTGATCGTACTATCCAGAGGCGAGCTATTATTTCTGTTCCTTGTTGTAACGTTTCCAGTCGCCTTTCACAGGTCATCGCTCTTATCGGAAACCGTTTCACACTGTGTTTACCCGAACGAACTCTGATTTTAGAGGCTTTCAATAACAAAGCTATTCATTTTCATAGTTTATTTAAAAATACTGACATATGAATATTAACATGTATATGTTGGTATACAAATTAGGTCGTGTAAAGTATAATATTATAGTATCCTTGTCACATTATACTTCTATTTATAAGTTTGTAGTGTTTTTAAATCTTATTTTTGGCAACCAATCTTCCATATTATTACTGCTATTATCGAGTAGTTAAGAATATTACAAGTATTGCGTGATTATTTCAATGTTCCAACAAGATGGTGGCTCCCTTGTTAGAACTTTTCAGGGAGTTTTTGTGATCTCTCATAATTAATGCTGTGTGTTCTTATTTTCCATCCACATCACTTATGCACAGTAACCGAACTTAATTACGTAAACCACCATCAATTTTACAAAATATAGAGTCAAATAACACAAGATTATGAATAAAATATAAAATCCACTACATCACAGACCAAAATACCGCTAAAAACACCCCGTTTGTAAGGATTTTTTTTATATCTCCGTTTTTGGATTATTGTAGTGTCTATATACATACATGATGCAATAAATATATTTTCTTTCTTTCTAAAGTATACTAGAAAAACGCTGACTGAAAAGTATAAATTAATTTGATTCATGCATAAATAAATGAACCATCATAATTCAATTAAGTTTTTTCAAGTAATGCTCTTTCAAAACAGAATACAATTTAAATTTTTTCGAACAATAAATGTGACGAATGAAATCTTATCTATAAACATTAAGCTATTTTTAAAAGCACACGATTCAAACATTTACATATAGCGGAAATTTATATTGATCGTGTAATTAATGCTTAGTCATAAATATTCAAAGTTGTAATTACTAATTAATAATAATTATTATATTGACTTAATATTGTCCATTCGCTATTGAAAAAACATATAACATGAATCTTATGAAGAACGTTTTTATTCAACTCAGTTCACATGACGATCATAATTGAACGCTAACATAAGAAGTAACAACTCGCTCGATATCACATCTCGATCGCAGATAAAAGACTTTCTAATCGGGTCAAATAACGTTTGCGTTTACAAACTCGTCGAGCGGCGGATGTTTCTTGTTGACTCGAGTGACAAATGTCGATTGAACTACCAAATAAGAAAAAAAATAGAATGTATAATTAAAAACATCATTTATAACCGACTTCCTGTATATTATACATTTGTTAGTTGTTATCATTTACTTGAGATTATGTTAATATTTTGAGTATTCACGCATTTGGATCAAGCGTTTCAATTTGAATGAACTATTGAGATAATGCAAAAACTCGTAATTTAAGTTTCGAGTGATAAGTAGCGCTGAAGTTAGTGGTGAATTCACGAGTCAGGGAATAAAGTTATAACGATATTTCCATCGTGAAGCTAACAGAATACGTCAGGTAAAATAAGAATATTTTGGGTAAATCTAATAAGATGAAGATTTCCCTTTGGATCCCTAGTGTAATTCCTAGATCACACAGTACTTGGCGTCTGATTTGGCAAATCAGGAAGAAGGGTTTTATTGAGTTGTTTTAGTTGATTGTAGATGGTAGAGCCACTCTGAAACTATTACTGTTTTAAGTATGAGTGGGTCGGCTCGCTCGAAGTAGTACCAACCTCTCATAGAAAATCGACGTGAAGTAACAGTGCTTGCATTGTTGCATTTCGTTCGCTCAGTAAGAGCGCCGGAGGCTCACCTATCCTCCCCTCGCTCCCTCCTCGCTCCCCCCTCCTCCCACACCCCCATATCCATTTCTCCAAACACAGGCTGGCAACGCACCTGCGACTCCCTTGATGTTGCAAGTGTCTATGGGCGGCGGTGATCACTTAACATCAGGTAACCTTTTTTTTTACATGGGGAAATCCCTTATGGATACCCACCCTCCCGGGGGGAGAGGGTGGGTTATGTCCGACTCCCACGGACTAAAACCCCACAATGTACGTCTTCTGCTATAGTTGAGGCGGCACGAGATCTCTATAGACTTCATCGTGCCGCCCCAACGGTGTGGCCCAGCAGCAGAAGTGCCGCCGCCGGGCCTTCGTCTTGTAAGGAGACAGCCCGGTACACACCGGTCGTCTCCTTCTCGTCCACCGGACCTGTGCAATGGGAAGATGGGGCCCCCGATCCACCTCCCCTAGGTCTGGCTACGGTGGCGGAAGAAGGCGCGTTAACTGGCGCCTCCTCCTACCAATTCTTCTTTGGCGGAGGAGGCCGCTTAGAGGGTCTTCTTCGCGAACCCTCTCCGCCGCCTCCTTCTGCGAGACGACCTCCTCACAGAAAAAGGCAACAATATTCCACACATTCTCGCTGCCGAGCATGGCTTTGATGACGCTCGGCAGCGAGAGATCCTCACCTACCGCCGCAGCCATAATGCGGCGCCGCTCCTCCTACGCAGCACATTCGGAAAGTGTATGCTGCGCGGTGTCTGGTTCAGCACCGCACTCATGGCATACGGCAGTCGGCTCCCTGCGTGCTATCCGGTACAGGTACCAACCGAAGCACCCGTGCCCGGTCAGCACCTGCACTAGATGGAACGTCAGGGAGCCCCATCTTCTGTTGCACTATTCGGGCAGGACTGGGCGGATGGTGTCGATTGTATATCTACCGTACTGCGCGTCCGCCAGGTCCCGCTCCCACCTCTCCATTCTCATCCCTCTCTCAATCTCTCTTTTCTCCTCCAGTTCCCTGGGAGCTAGAGGCTCCCCCATCCGTTTCTTAACCGCCGTATAAATATATACGACGGCAAGCACCTCCGCCTCCAGCTCCCAGGGAAGGGAGCCGGCCAGCACCATGGCCGCCGCCACGGACATCGTCCGGTAACCCCGTATCACCCTCAACGCCACAGTACGCTGCGCGGCTCGCAACGCACGGATATTGGTGGCATTGAGGGCGTCCACCCACAACGGTGCCCCGTAGGCGGCCATGGACCGCACTACTCCCATGTAAAGACGACGGCAGGAGTCACCCGGCCCGCCCGTATTGGGAAGGAGTCATCCGAGCGCCGCTGCCGCCCCGACTATGCGCGATCCGTGCCTCTTGAAATGGGAACATCAGATAACTGGCTCGTTTGCCTCTTAGGCATAAAAAAGCATTTCAATTTGAATGAACTATTGAGATAATACAAAAACTCGTAATTTAAGTTTCGAGTGATAAATATCGCTCAAGTAGGGGGTGAATCCGTGACTCAGGGAAAACAGTTATAACAAAATCGTATCGTGAAACTAACATAAAAATAATCGACAAAATGATAATCTTGTGGATAAATATAATAAAATGAAAATTTCCCTTTGGTAGCACACAGTACCTAGCGTTTGATTTGGAAAATCGGGGAGAAGAGCAAGACGGCCTAAGATCGCCTTGCTTCGATTTTGTAAAGCGTTTTCTCTCATACATAACGCAATGACCGTGGTAGACTGAGATAACGCTATAGGGAACCGAATTTGGTCGTCTATATCTTTCTTCTCTCCGACGCGCCAAAATACATTAGGTTTGATATCCACCATATTGATAGGCTTTTCATAATGCCGAACCAACCGAAGCATGTCCAGTAATCAATCGGGATAGTGGGGAGCCCGCACTCAGTACCTAACTGGGTTGATAACACTATATAAATGCTGTTAAGCTGCCATAGTGATTGGCTCCGTCGTCACCGCGTTCGAGGTCGTCCGCGAGCCCGTGCTCCGACCTACGCGACGATGCGCAAGTACAGCGCTTCCTCGTGCGCTCCGCCTCTTGCGTCGAGCCGACAACCTGCAAAAGGCCCTTCTCAGGGCCAACCAGACCGCCACCCGACGACCCCTAGCCAGCCTACGGATCCCGCCGCCTCATCAAACCAGACCACCGCTTTGCCCACCGGACTCCGCACCACCGTGCCTGCTCCTCGCACGCCGACTCCGGATGCGCGGCAGCCGCTGACCGGCGAGGCGTCCGCTGCGACGGAAGCGTACGAGAGTGATATTCTCACTCTCACCCAGCTAATTTTAGCTGGGGCTCTGTCGCAGGGGATGCTTCGTTGGATGGCGCTATTCCTGCGCATCCAAGAAGCCGCAGCTGAGGGCAAATTGCCTTCCGCGACCGACGCCGTCGCGCTTGCAAGTGCCGCCCGCGGCAAGCTCGCGCCGCCCGCATTCTCCGACGCGCCAACTAGCCCGCTCGGTCGAGCGCTGCCCCGCAAGCGCAGCGAACCCGAAGCTGGGCCCGCGTTCGACCGCGCGACACAGCCTTCAACATAAGAAAGCCAGCCACCGCAGGCGAAGAAGACCTGCATCGAGAAGCCAGCGCAAACAACAACGCCGCACACTACCACCGTGAAGCCAGCGAAGCAGGCGTCCGCACCTACGCCTGCCCCCGCTCCGTCGCGAAGGGCTGCCCGTGAGCAGTCCTCGTATGCGTCGATCGCGGCGCCATCTGCGCGCGATCCGCAACCGATTCCGGTCTGCCCGCGGAACCCTAAAAACGACAGTGCTGCCACCGCGTCCGCAGCAACACAGTTGACGCCCGCTTCTCCCGACGCGAAGGGCTCGCGATTTCCGCCGATTGTTGTAGAGAGCCTGCCCAACTGGGCTGCGCAACTCCGACAGTTGGCGGACAGGTTGGGACGCGACCCCAACGTTCGCGCGCACGGGAACGGAGTGAGATTCCTACCTCAGGATGCAGAAGAATACCGCGTGACACAAGACTTCCTAGAAAGGCAGGAGGGGCTGAGCTAGTTTTCCTACTCGCCTCATTCCCAACAAGGCCTGAAGATTGCCGTTCGCGGTCTACCGACCGGGACAGATCCAGAGACGATTGTCGGAGCCCTACAGGAAAAGGGCTTCACAGTCGAATTTGCACGCCAGATAAACGGACGCAGAGGAAGACCCGGGTGCATCTTCCATGTGGTCTTTAAGAGAACCCCCGGGCTCACCCCGCGATATATGACGTCACTAACTTACTGTTGATGCCAGTGCAAATTGAAGCATGGAGAGAGGGGAACGCCGGCTGATACAATGCTTCAGGTGCCAGCAATTCAGGCACTCATCCCACCAGTGCCACAGACCGATTGCCTGTGTGCGGTGCGGGGGCGAACACCCCTCGCGCCAATGTGACCGCCCACGTGATGTACCGGCGACCTGCGCGAACTGCGGGGGCGCCCACACTGCGAACGACAGAAGCAGATGCCCGATTTTCAAAAGAGAACTCAGAAATCGCCGAGCTGGGACTATCGCCCGGATATACAAGTCCAAACCATCCTCGAGGGACACTAGATCGGCCCAGGTCGCGGTAGAGGAGACAGCGGAAGCGAACTTCATGGCCCCTGCCAACCCCTCTCCCCGCCCCCCGAAAGGAAGAAAACCAAGGAGAAAGAAACGCCAACCCGAAGGAGAAGCTCAGCTCATAGAGCTGGAAACAAAACTGGCCCTATACAAAGAGGAACACGACCGCAAGATCAGAAACGCCTCCCCGGAAAAAGCCCTGAAAATCAAGGCAGAGTACAGGGAGTAAACGAAGGAAGCCATGCGCGACTTCACCGAGAGCACCCAACACCTTGTCTAAAACGACAGACGATACGCACCTACGGGAAGAAATCCCAATCCAGAAGCCACCCCCGTCGCAGCGGGGGTCGAGAGATGCCACGGTAAAAGGGGTATCCCTGAGGCCGTTTTCCCGCCCCCTCCCTGGAGGGAGCGAGAAGAACCCGATAGCATAGTAATTCTCTTTTGGTTTATCATGTTTTGAGATTGACTACTGAACAACCAACTACCTAAAGTCTTTCATGAAAACCACGATTGCCATATTAAATATTTCGGTGATCGTTATTATTTTTAAACAACAGATACAGCACAGTAACTTGGTCGTACTCTATAAACAATATATAGAGGTTGAAAACTCATACAACTTCAACTTAGAAAACATTGCTGTGCCAAGGGAATGCTTTTATTCACGCTGTCCTGTCCCAATTTGGAGAATGTGATTGATAGCACACATTATGCACTAACACACGCACCGTTCTAATTTAGTCCCTAGGAGTAATAAAACTAAGACTAAAGTAGTCCGAACAAATACTTTTCTACGCGAATGTGTTTTTGAAATTGAATGAGATTGATATTGTGTTTAGAAATGGGATATACTACAAGACGATTTAATCTTCAGTCAACGTGTGACTATCGGTGGCTACCCTACTACCTACATGTAATAGGCTTACATCGTTATACGAAAAATATTTCTTTATTGCATAAACTGAATTTAACAGATATGGTGGTGGAGTAGTAATAACCTTACTATTAAGCCGATAACTTCAATCCTCGCATATGACTGATTTTTGTCTGAATGTTAGATATCTATATATTAGCTTTTATCCGCAGCTTCGCCCGGTTTAATGTAGGTACTAAAATATATTTTTCTATCTCTCGAGAACAGAACATTCTTATGAAAAAGTACTCTCTGTTTTTTTGTAGTAGTGACAATGTGTATGCAATATTTTATGATCCAGTAGTTACAGTTTTTTTTTATCTCAGTTCACAATTTGTACCATTTGCATATATAATATTAATTAATACTAGTTGTGCCCGTGACTTCGTCGTTGTGGATCCTTGCGTAAAACCAGTGAATAATAAAATCATCTACTTTTCTCTCGTACTTAAGTCGCGACGTCATTCAAATTACAGTAACATTTAATAGGGAGGACCGATTTTAATAAAACGATAACCAAATTATTCTCGAAGGTGTGCTTTATGATTTTCTTGGTGTAGTTTTATTGTGAACTCAGTACTTTAGCAGTGATGAATGTTCATACAAACAGGCAGATATACATTGCTAAAATTGTATTTATTACTTATTCCTAGACACCTGCAACAATTTTTTTCACGAAAATCCGAAGCGTACAGACACTACATTTTTTTTAAATGTATATATAAGAACATCAGATGTTTAATTACTTCATTGTAAACTATGCTTAGTTTTTTAAACTATGAAACCGTATGTAATTAGTATAATTATAATTAAAATATTTATTACACTAAAATATTAATAGACTTAATTTTAGCGTAAAAGTAAATCGCTAATTAAATTACTAGTAATAGTAACAATATTTTTTTTTTATTCCAAGTTGCCGAGTTAACTACCATGAAACGGCAGGGCAACAACCAGTTTGTTTGCATAATTTACCTCAGCATAAATTAATAGTTCTATTTACATGTTAAACTCTAGTTAACATAAATGATAATTCTCAATTAATTTTTTGTCCTCGACATGATTTTATAAGAAATTCCTTAGACAATTGTTGCTTAAATGATAACAAATGTAAAATGTCTCAATTTATTTTTATGTCCTCGACACCATTTTAAAAGAATTCTCTTAGATATTTCTTGTTTAATTGATAACAAATGTAAAATGTAACAAAGAAGAAATTATACGTGAATGTTTATTTTCCACGTTATGCTTATTATAAATGATAATTTATGCAAATATACTAAAATGAAGATAGCTCAGTCACAGTATAAATATGAGAGACAGTACGGAAACTACCTACAAATGCTCGAAAACGGCACACACACAAACATGCGCATCAACGAGAGATTTTAAAAGGTAACGGTAAGCACAGTACAATAACGACAATTACAGAGAAAAACGAGTACGTATACTGCGTAAACGTAAGAGAAACAGCGGCCAAAACTTTGTATATTATAAAAGAGACACACCTACTACCAGTCATAGGGACGCGTAGAATGTTATTTTCACCGAGTTTATCCTCAGAAAATATTCACATTGGTACAAAAGTGAGCATTTTCTGAAAGTATCTTCTTTTCACCACGATTTACAATTTATAGCTACGGGAATTCATTAAAACTATATTAATAGAAATTATGTCATAATTTACAAAGACTTTGTTTTGACTGTAGCTATCTTAAAAAAAAAATTATCATAGGAAACAAACGAACAGATAGGTCATCTGATGTTAAGTGATCACCACAGTCCATAGACATTGCAACATCAGGAGAGTCGCAAGTGCGTTGCCAGCCTGTGTCTAAGAGGAGGGGGAGAGGGGACGGGGAAGAGAGGAAAGGGAAGTGGGTCTCCGCCGTTCTCACTGACCAAACGAAACGCAACAATGCTGTTACTTCACGTCGGTTTTCTGTGAGAGGGTGGTAATACTCCGGGCGAGCCGACCCATTCATGCTGAAATCAGTAATAACTTCAGCATAGCTCTACCATCTACAAAAAGTCATCAAAAATTATTTTTTATGTACTTAGGGACTAGTAATACAATAATGGTCAAATCTACCAATTAATATTTTTAAACGACTGCAATCTAACCAAGTTAACGAAAGGAAAATAGACAATGCAAACATGAGTTGCGAGACCACAAATCACAAGTACGTACATTATCTGAAGCGAAATCTCAGGGAAGGTGGCGAACGAACAAAAATTGATGAATCACAACACAACTTGGTACTCGGCAGCATTCGATTCAACCATTACCAATAACAATTTCCCGGACGCCATCTTCGTTCACGATTCAGTTAGCCACGGAGCTATAAAACTCTTTTAGAGTTTTATACTGCAATTCGCGAAGGACTGCTAAAACATTTTTCGTTTCATTACAATACACATTGTACTATAATAAAAGATTTTAAAATACAGTCCTTGTCAATCTTTTTGGCCACTCTGAATGTGGCTATAAATTTAGGCTACGCATAATATTGTCAAATTTTTTAATAGAAAACAAGGTTAAAATATTATTAGAGGCATCTAAAATTGGCATTTATTTATCTTGAAGTTGTTTTGGTGTTATAAATATAATATAATACGCATTTATACCTTCATCTGTGTCCTGCTCAGCTACATTCAGAGCGGTCGAAAAGTGTGGTGTGGGGTGTGGATACCAGATCATCTATATTACGGTTTTAATTTTGCTTGTTCTGATAAAATATGAGGGAAGCAGTTTGCATAAAATATTTATCTATTAGCTTATACGAAATATTCTTTATATGTGGTAAGCCTGTTATATCACGGAACTTAACTTTTTTTTTCAAACTGGCTACGTTATTGACCTAGTAAGGTCTAAACAGCTTCACCGGACTACTTAGGCGAGCGCTTAGGGCACTCAGACGACTTAATTTGACAACTAACTCAAGGGTGCAAGGCACACCTCGGCTTGGCTTACATCCTCTATTACTGTAGAACGCTTGAGGGCGAACGATCCTTTCATTTAGTTAGTGGTCATTATTACCCGGTTTATTTTCAAAATATTTTAATTATCATGGTTTCTGTCCAATGGTAATAAGTACTTTAGGTTGACAGACTTTACTTAAATTTTGACACAGATTGTGTACTAAGAACTTATAAAACAATATTACCCCACATATACCTTATTTTTTCCAAATGAAAACGCTGTTGTCTTGTAAAGGTCTTTACAGTATTAATATTACAGTACTATACAACTGGAGTCGATGAGTGTATTTATTATCGACTATTTAATTTTTTGCGAACCCTCGTAAATATATTAACACACCTGATAAAAAAAATCCTTCAAATAGAACATGCATCCTTTATCGACGTTTTACGCTTGGAATCACAAATTAATTATTTAAACAGCCTGTAAAATGACCATGTGTTATATGTATTTAGAAAGTCACTACGAAGATTTAGAACTCACTAAATAAATATACCCGAACTAAACCATACACATAATTTATTACTTACAAATATGGGTATATTATTAATTAGTTATGTCTTACACACTACATTCGTAGCTCTGTGTGTAGATATTCTTGTGCTCACCGAGCGATATGATCGGACCCCCGTCGCCTTATTGATAAGGTTTCCATACTTCCCGTGTGTATCGGAATGCTTCTGAGTTTATTTAATATAATTTCTATATGAGTATTTTATTAATGTATGTACTTATGTACTTATTTGTTTAATGTTTTAAACTTACTTATGACTAAGAACTGGTGTCTTGTTTTTCTTATAGGATGAATGAAGTGCGGTATTAAAACGTGAGATTTAGGAATATACCTATTTTTTTTAATATATATCGCTTTACGAAGATGCGGTGATACAACCTCTAGGTCTATTATTTATAACATACTTTAAATAACATTTATTTGTTACGATGTCCAGATGTTAGTTGTTTCGATTCTAATATAAATATTGTTTTGGATTTTCCCTATCGATAGAGGTAGATTAGGATCATTATATGGAACCAGTGGTTTTAAAGAAATTTTTAACGTGGTAGAGACACGCTGAAACTGTAACTAATTTCAGCATGAACGGGTCGGCTCGTCCGGAGTAGTACCACCCGACCCACAGAAAACTGACGTTAAGTAACAGTGCTTGCATTGTTGCATTTCGTTTAGTCAGTGAGAGCGCTGGAGCCCAATAAAATCCTGTACCCTTCCCCTTCTCCCCATTCCCCCAAAACACAGGCTGGCAACGCACTTACGACTCTCCTGGAGTTGCTAGTGTCTATGGACGGCGATGATCATTGAACTTAAGGTTACCCGCTGTTCGTTTGCCTCGTATGGTATAAATAAAAGAAAATAGTCGCGTTTAAGTTCTAGCATAGCGGTAGCGATTTTTCTAATTCTTGCCTGACTTATTAACACGATAAATTAAAAACCTGTCGTCAAGCATACGTGTTTCCGGGAGCTGCACTTTAAGGGCCAGTCCTTCTCTAGGTTTCATATCTTGCCATCTTATGGCACACTGTCGTTTAATATCAGATGTGATTGTCGTCAAACGTGGCAATCTACAAGACATAAAACAATTTACTACTGCAGCAAATTACTACATCCGCCCTTTACATTAAAATCGTCCTTACACTAAACATTTAAATAGTAATAATGAATATAATGCCGATTTAAAATATAAATCTGTATGGAAATAAACTTGTACAATAATATTCAACATACGATAGTATATTTACACGATGCATGTAATTAAACTAATACTCCGATTAAGACCGTAAAGACGATCATCAGTATAATGTGGTCTCGGTGCATGTTAAAGAAAAATATCTCAAATAGAAATTAATATAAAAAGGGTATCGGTAAATGCAATCAAGAGATTACATCGCCACTATATATTGAAAGCAGTGATTATGATGGGCAAAATAGATTTACCCCGAGGTCAAGGCGACATCACGAACGGGCTCAGGGTTAAAGAGCGATCCTTCTAAGTAAGTACGAGTTATGAGCTCAACCGGCACAATGGCCAATTTCATAGAATTTCCTTTGACGGATAGCAGTTAACCGGTGACTGTTAACGGGATTTTGAAATTGATTTAAATTGATAATAGGATATTTTCAAGAAGTATTAAAAATACATAAATGTCGTATGACTTTCGAACTAACTAAGAATCCCTAAAACTGGGTAAGTAACTGTGTTATATATTATTGTTTCCACAAGTTCATTAAGTCATGTCTTGTTTTACTTATTTTTAATATCGTTTAATTATTTAATTCTATCTATGTTTAATTAATCTAATATAGTTAGAAGGTACTCAAAATTTACGGAGGCCTCTCATATTTTACCACTACTTACTAATTGTAATATCTTTAATAAGAGTATTTCATATATTAATCTATTGAGCAATATACAATTAGTGGTACGATTTAATAATATTTAATAATTTATACAAAAAGTTGTTCAATTACACAAAAAATAGCCAATCTGCAGTAGAAATAGCAAACCTAATTCTTATTTGGGCTATTACCTATATGCTATTGTAAAATATGTTTTTATTCAAAGTATAAAAGTCACTTGCATAAAAAGTTAAACCAGGTTTTAGCCTTCATCTAATCTAATACCTTTAAATAAGCAATTCTTGTATATTTTTATATTGTTATATATTCAGGATCTCAGAAACGGTGTCTGCGATTTCCGTGAAACTTAATGTGTAAGGTGGTTTCGGGGATGATAAATTGATCTAGCTAGATTTAATTCATAGAATATCAAAAACATAGCCGCCGCTGTCAAAACAAAAATAGTTCAGATAGAAACGGTTGCTTCGAAAACCCGTCTAACCCCAGTTCGAGTCAGAGTGACAACAAGAGAGAGACTATATTTTTTTTTTTTGACAAAAATGATAAATTTGTGAGGCAATCCTAACAGTTAATTTTAATTTAAAAATGTTTTGCAAAGAACCGAACTAGGCTCGGTCGTCCAGGTACTTTCACTTATTTGTGTCAAGATGTATTCAACTGTCAGTTCGAAATCTGTTTTAATGACACAGAACTTATTTAATATTTTGGTGTAAACCACAGTAATATATAAAACAAATATTTGATCATAATAACAAGCAAGGAACCGACTTAACATACCTAACAAAAAATTATATATATTTTTGAATATATTCAGGGAAACAAATAATAGCACTTAGAAAGACATGTATGCAATATTACATAAAAAAAAAAAAACAAATAGTTCTTTGATAACAATCCGCATGTAGTCCGGTGAAGCTGTGTGCGACCTTGCTATGTCAATAGCGTAGTCAGTTCGAGAAAAAAACAATCCGCTCCGCCGCCCACGGAATAAGTATACAATTTAATAATTTTTGGTCAGTAAATCAAATTAAATAAACGAATGATAATCAACTATTAAGATTAAACTTAGAATACAATACGAAGTTAAAACAAAAATAAATTAAAACAAATTGAAAAACAACAGACAATCCAAGCATTCAAATCATACCACAGTTAAAACTCAATAACAAAAAAAAGATATAACTTTAGTTCAAGATACACATTAATAGTCGGGTTGAATACATATTGTTTCTTATAAGATCTAATGCAATGAAAAAGTTATCACGCAAAATTATTACCGGGGTCATACACAATATTAGGGCAGATGAGACAGAAAGGTGGGGTAGAAAAAGCAATGGTTCCTCTGTCTCAAATAGATTTGTCACGGTGGATACCGTGAGTATCGGCGCCGTCCGCTCGTCACGATCTATTACTAAATAATGACGTCATATTTTAACTCGAAGCTACATTATTTAGTTATTAAAGTGTACTAACATACCATTTGGTCCTTATTTAATATCTTTACTTTCTTCAGTTGAATAACACTATTAAAACATATATAATTGATTGAATCGTATTCAACACACAGCGCGACCGCCATATATAACATTGATAAAAAACATCTCACAGACGTCTGCTTCACGTATATTTTACAACTTAATAGTGAACATAGAGTTCACTATTAAGTGAACAAGTTCCATTTCCCGTGCTAAGTTCAGTGCCATAGTCCATTACGTACATTATGTTATTCCAGTTGAACCAGACAAATATAAATAATAAGTAAATAAATAAAAAAGCCTATTTATTCTACTACATTGTTACATTTAATATACACATTTTTTTATCACTAATTTTCGTGGAAAGTTTGGGTAAAGGTCTCCTCCAGAGAAAGCCAAGCGTCGTAGTAAGCGATAAAAACAAAGTAACAGATGCTCTCTTCGCACGCAGTTTAAATCGGAGATAGGCGGGACATGTGGCTCGTATCCCAGATAACAGATGGACAAAAACCATAACTCTTGGGCATGGGCTTCACGGATATAGATGTAGAGGTAGGTCAAAAGCTCGATGGAGATGCCGGTGAAGCTGTTAAAACCTTGCTAGGTCAGTAGTGTAGTCTGTTCGAGAAAAAAAACTCGATGGAGAGACGAACTACAATCTATAGCTGATAGAAACTAGATAGACACTGCAAGGAATCGCGAACCAGATAAATACTAATTCAGTAATTGAACCTTTTAAGTTATAACATTTCAAACACATATTTTTTTAGTATTTAGAACTATCTCACACGCTGTCATTAAGTAGTCCGATGAAGCTGTTAAGAACTTGCTAGGTCAATAGCGTAGTCAGTTCAAAAAAATAAAACACTATATCATTAAACATAAAACTAAGCATATTTAGATCAATATTTAAGAAATAATTACTTTTTAATATGTATATCTATTTGACGACATCTCTGCAACTTGGGAATTACCATACATTAATTTGGGATTAGTTTACTATGGGAATATTGTTATGTTTTCCTTTATCGAGAAACTAGCTGTTACCCGCGGCTTCGCACGCGTTTTTTTAACATATTAAATAAATTTAAAATTGTGATTACACATCAAGTGTAAATTACAATAATACTATTTCAAAAATATTTGTATCACACGCACATCATCTACTGTAACAGGTAACGTGTACATTATGTATATGAATACTAATAGTGTATCGAATGGGATGGAATTATGATCATCCACATAACTGGGATTTTAAACTATTTATCACCCTCAGTGCTCACACTATATAAGAAAATAATGAAAATATGAAGCTACACATTATCGAACAATATTAAATAAAACAGCTAATTATATATATAAAATATTAATATATATAAAATTCCCGTTCAAATATTACTTGTAGTCCGGTGAAGCTGTTAAGCGTAGTCATTTCTAAGAAAAAAAAAACATTCAAATAGGTCCAGTCGTTTCGGAGATTACCCGGAACAAATAAAAAAAACAGACATATCGACAGAGTTAAAAAAAATGTTGATGTTTGTAGCATCACAGATTGTATTCACCAAAAATAATTTATTTTAATATAAATTACACTCACTTTACTTTTATAATACGTAATATATCACAAATAAAAAATTGGCAACAAAACTAATGTAGAATAGAGTTTTTTAAGAGTGTTTGGCGGGATTTCAGTCTGTCATGTAGTGGATTTTATATTTTTTTCATAATATTGTGTTACATGATTCTATATCGTGTAGAAATTGGTTGCGTATTATATAATATCGTTCGTTTATTTTGCATAAGTGAAATGAATGAAAAATAAAACCACGAAGCATTAATTCTATGGTCTTGAAGATTAAGAAGATAAAAAATTACGTTATATTATGTAGAGGATTCGGCGCTTATACCTTTACATTAACTTGGACATAGAAGAAAACTAATTATATTAACAACTTCAGAATTGGCTGTATGGATTAATTCCTTCGACTGTCTTATTGGACGAATATTATTACTACTAAACTTTCTGAATAACAACACAAAATAAACTTAAGAAATGTTTGCGATATAAACGTAACACGTATAATTAAAAATCGAAAACAAAACTAACGTAGAATAAACTTTTTTAATAGGAATACAAAATAAACCATGAAAATATTTTTGATAGAATGTTATCGCGTTACCATGGCAACGCATATAATACTGACATTAACACGCAGCGGAAGCTTCCAAAATAGCCCGATTTTGAGACATTCTTCATTAGTGCTCAGCTCCTTTTGGCTTTAACGTGATGATATGTAGCCTAGAGCCATCCTCGATAAATGAGCTATCTAACACTAAAAGAAACTTTTAAATCGGTTCTCTAGTTCTTGAGATTATCGCGTTCAACCAAACAAACAAACAAACAAACTCTTCAGCTTTATATATTAGTATAGATAGGATAATTGTAGAGTTTGAAGTGAACAACTATATAGGCATCTTCGCTTTAAACACCAAGATGGACAAAAACAAGAAATATATATGTATATATTTGGTATTAACGTTTATATTTACATTTTTTCTCCAGACAAAAATGTATTTATATCAGCACTCTACCTTAAAAGTATTATTTTGTTAGCATCTTTCATGTTTCAAAGTAGACTAAAGCCTACCTAGATTTGTCTATTGGTTGATCATAATGTTCATATTGCATAGTACTCTAAAGTCTCTGCTGAATAGGAACAGCTTTAAGAGTTAACATATTATAACACTTGTGATCCTTAAAAATAAAACGTTAAAAAGAACCCGAGAGCGACAATTCGACACAGAGCCGACTGGCTCGACGACCACAAAGCTTTCCCATTAAACCGTCACCGGTCGAAGCCGTGACACTAAAAGTCATTCTCACCAAAAAAAATTCTTCAACCCATTTCGTTACATTTCTCAACGGTCGAGTAAAAGCACAAAAGATTTTCTTAGTTGAAGCGTGACTGTCGTAATTAGGTGGTGAGAGTAACACTCGACGAGTTGACACCGAACTCAATACGAGCTGTATAGGTGAACACGATAATCATTAGACAGCAGTTAATCATTAATGTTGTAATTTCAACAATTGAACCGGCAATTTAAATGGAGTATAATAACATTTATTAAATAAACCTTTGCATTGAACGCTCGCGGGGTCGTCTCGCGCCCTCGCCCCCCCCCCCCCCCCCACGGCCCCTCTGCCCCTCTGGCCGTAGTCTCACGCGGCTCCCGTAATAACGGGAGCGTCTTTCTTTGTTCTAGCTCACTGTTGAGTGGGCTTAGGGCATCATAGACTTGTTTGTGCTGATGACTGTGATTCATCTTTGTTTTATTTCTGGGCAGTCCTCTGAGTTTCCCGGCTCTCCACTTTATGGAGGGCTTCTAGGGCTCTCAGGCATCTTTCGACAGCTTCTAAGGTTCAGCTAAGGACTTCAAAAAGGCATTGCGGACTATCTGAGAGGACCCTCCCGTCCCGGTTGGCTGCTGGGAAGCTTCCGGGGCTGCGCGGGTCGTCTTAGGGCGGTGTTATTGCTGCTTCTTTGCATGGCCTTTCGAGATGAGATTGTTGGCGGGGGCCATAAGACTCGCACCCGCCGACTCTTCAACCATCTGCGGCGCTGCTGCTCTGCGTTCTTCCTTGTGCCCGGCGTCACCAGACCGGGCCGCGGTTCCCGCTCGGCGCGGTTGCGCTTTTTCCGGCGGAATACAGGGCAGTTGCGGGCGTTCTTCGATGTATGCGGCCCCCCGCAATTGGCGCAGGTTGCGGTTCCTCTCGTGATCGATCGCAATCTTTTGCAAAGTGCGGTCCTCCGCACCTACGCAGGCTATCGGGCGGTGGCAGTGGTAGGAAGAGTGCCGGAACTGCTGGCATCGATGACACTGTGCCGGCCCCCTCCGCCCCCGCCAAGCTTCTATGGTTGTCTTCATATGATGGAGCTCGCTCACTTCGTATATGGCCGGTATGAGGCCAGGTGATCTTTTTAGGGAGACGTGGAAGACGCACCCTGTTCTTCCTCCTTTTTCTTTTATTGGGCAGGCAAATTCTGGGTGAAAGCCCTTCTCACGGAGGGCCTCGAAGATCATGTCTGGGTCTGTGTCGATTGAAAGGCCGCGAATTGCGACCTTCAGGCATCTCTCTGTGGGCAGTGAGTAGGCGAACCAGCTCACGCCCTCCATCTGCTTTAGGTACTCATAAATTGTGGTGTACTCGTGTAGATCAACCGGGAGGAAATGCACTCCGATTCCTTAGGCGAAGACGTTCGGTCCACGCCCCAGCTTGTCCGCCAGTCTTCCGAGATGTACCGGCCAGCTGACCGGGCCCTCTGCGACGATCGGCGGGCAGCGTCGCCGGCTGGCTTGGTTCGGATCGGGGTCGTTCGTTCCCAATTGGGTTTTCGTTTCACTCGGTGACGACACTGCCGCAGCGTAAGTTTTCTCTGATGGCACGGGTGTAGGCGACAGTGGCACCACGGGGTTCTCGGCGGGTTTAGCCGTCAACTCGGATTGGGGATCTGTAGGCAATCTTGATTGGGGCGCTAGTGGCGCCCCCCGGCTCTCAGCGCGTATAGCCGCAATCTTCTCAAACGATGCTTCTTGACTACGCGACGAACGCGTAAGCAGATCGAACATACCTGGGGGCTGCGCCCGGGCGGCCTTTCGCGGCGGAGCTGGCGCAGGCGCGACGGGCACCTGCGCCGCTGGGTGTTCAGTGCGGGATGGGAGCAATTGCGGGTGCTCAATCGTTCGCGGGTTTTTCAGTTCTGGCGACCGGGCTTCAGGCGATAGGTGCGCAACGATCTTGTCGGGATACACGACGGGCCCTGCGTCGAGATCATTGCGTTTCTGACGCAGCGCTCGACCGAGTGGGCTAGTCTGACTCTCTGGAATCAGGACCCCGGCTGTAATCAACTCGGCGAGAGTGAGCAAGTCACTCTCGTAAGCCTCTGTCTGCAGAGACGAATCGCCGGGCGGCAACGAAGGCGCCGCAGATGGCTGCGGTGGCGGCGTAGGTGACTGCTGTTGCGGCGGTGAAGCGGCAATGGCAGTGCGGAGTCCAGTATAGGATGCGGTGGTCTTCGTGCTTGAATCGGCAGGTTCCGTAGGCAAGCTGGTGGTCGTACGTCTTGATGACGTAGAGGCATCGGGTTGGCCCTGAAAAGGACCTTTTTTGGTTCTCCCCGTTGCCGTCGCCGGTCGGGAAGAGGTGGCGCTAGTGCGGCGCATCGTCGCGCAGGACAAGCGTTGTCGCGGAACTCCGGTAAGAAATCCTCGCGCGCGTGACGACGGAGCGAGTCCTGCATTGAACGCCGACATGTAAGCACTAGATAAGCACATCAAAACAAAACGCACCACGCAACACACAACGCCTATACATGTCTCTTTCCAACACTACGTATAACTAAATAATAGAACGAGACGGATAATATTCTATTTGGTTAACATTATTATCAAATAAAAATGTCTTGTTTAATTACTTTAAAATATTGGAATTAAATAGTGGTGCAATAAATATTTGTTGTTAAAAAAGGATAAATTACATTGTAAAATCACGTTCGAAATGTGAATATAATTCATTATAATCAATTCTCTTACTTAGAATCTCACTTGAATATAACATAATGATTATTCCTAATCTAGTACATAGTCACATTAAAATCGTCGGGTTTAAACCATAATAAATACATCAGTTTACGATTAATGCAGTTACGTCGTAGTGTAGTCCCTGTCTTCGTTCAGTTTTATTATTCAATTACCTGATAAAGAAATTATAGTTAAATTGATTATGAAGTATCCATCGAAGGGATCTAGTACGAAGATAAATGGCTTGTAAATACGATCAATTCTTTTATTCTGTGTATTATCAATATCGGTTTTGCGTGATACCTATAAAGGCTAGTAATTTATTTATTAACAAATATTTCTGATAATACATTAAAAAGCATTACAACTTGTATTAAAATCTTCTCAACTTTTTAATTTTATAAGTAACATTCGAAAATAATATTTTAGTGTCATAGAAAGATAAATTTGATCATTTGTGGACTTTGTATATTATGTTCGTAAGACTAAGGTCAAACCATAGAAGTAAAACCTGTTTTACAAATAATTATAGTATTTTATTAATTGATAAGAAACATGTAACTAACGCATAATATTCTTTAATACGCATAAAAAATTAAAGGACTGATCTTTTACATATTTTCTTCTACTGCACTTGTATAACATCATCATTTAACATTTAAAGCTAAGAAATATGCTATATATGCTATAAAACTATTTAAAAGATAGCCTTGACAATAGTAGGACGTAGGACTATAGTAAGTGTAACTCTGACTATAGTAGTAAGCACAGACGTGTCGCGTTATGGCACCAAAACAAAAAACAATCTATATCGAATATTAAAGCTACGAAGGTAATATTTTATATGATAAGCTACTCAAACTAAGCCTTGACGGCAGTTGGATAGTGGTAGGACATGAAAATTATATGACAAGTTCACCATACTACACTAGGTGTAACACTGGCTATTTAGTAATGCATATAGGAACCGGGCATTAGGCGTATCGCGTTGTGGCGTCAAATCAAAAACATGTTTATCTATCTATTAATATTATTTTATTTTATATTATATTTATTAATACCTTTAAACGAGCAATTCTTGTATATTTTTATATTGTTATATATTCGGAATCTTGGAAATGGCGTGAGCGATTTCCGCGAAACTGGCTGAGTAGGTGGTTTTGGGGACTATAAATCGATCCATTTCATTCATAGAAAACTTTTTATCTGAGTTTTTAGGCAATGAAAAAATATAGCTTGAATATAAACGGAACGAAAATAGCTTAGATGTAAGTCGGCTGCTTCGAAAATCCGTCTTACCCCAGTTCGAATCCGAGTGCCAGCAAAAGGATATCTTTTTAATTTTTAATAATAATACTAATTTTGTGAGACGAACCTAACAATTTATTTTAATTTGAAATGTTTTTTAAAGAACGGAGCTAGGCTCGGTCGTCAAGGTACTATATATTAAATATTCAAACGGTGTGGTATTATATCTGTAGGTATAGCACGTGGTCGATATCTCCATATACAGAGTGATAATCCCGTCACGGTGAATCTTTTAATTTATGCCATTTCGAAACCAACAAGTTTAGAGAACCTGATGTAATACAAATGAAACTTTATAGATTTACCTGTGACTACATTAAAATTGTAGTCGTGGTGATCGAGTGGCTTGATCGTAGAAAATTCTATGTTCACAGGTTCGAACTCAAAAATGTACTAATTAATTTATCAGAATTCATATAAATTGGTAACACTATTGGCTGAAAGCGAGAGAAAACATCGTAAGTAAATTTTGAACCTCGGAAATGTTAGTTATTTTTAGTTAAAAAAAATTGTGGATTTCCTGGAGTTCGAAATCACCAATATGTCGAGAGCTGGCGTAGTGTTTATGCCCATATCTTTAAGGAAATACTAATGATCCTGCAGCATGTCCCTTAGAATCTGATGTAATGTGAAAATAAAGTTAGGTAAAATTAACTAATAGCTTCGAGAATGCGTTGGGATATTTGTAATTTGAAACTATAGATCTAATACAGTCTACAGTACGAAAATTTCATTAATAATTTAATAATAATGTCTGTCTACAGTTTTAAATAGTTATATATTCCATTCATATAACTAAGATTAAAAAGTGTGATGTTTTGGCGTCACTTTTACTTGCAGATTTCAGAATATTGTATTGTGTATCGAGAAGCTTGCAAGTTATTATGGCAACGAGGCCTGTGTCATATGTAACCGTTATTTTTCGTCTGCACTGTACTCACACAATTATATATAACAATTTTTTTTCGAAATGAAAACGCTGTTGACCTGGAAAAGTTTTTATAGCTTCACTGAACTATTGAAGCGAGCGCTGCAAGCACTCAGCCGATTTGGGATGTTTGGGCGACTAACTGAAGGGTGCACGACATACCTGTTTTGTGCAAAAATCGTGACCTATATGAGCTAACCTAAGCTAAGCTATCTAGATATACGTATATGAGTTATTGAAACATGCATGTGTACCAAGCATGCGTGCCTCAACAACTCCTATATGTATTTTGTGTCGGAAATATTCCTCTAAACTATATAGGATAGGATAGGGAAAAATAGAGCTAGAACTCTTTTTTATTTCTCTTAAAAAGAAAACAGCATGTAAGCAGTAGGCGTGCACGTGTGTATAGGTGATGTGTGTGATATAGCAGTGATGTAAGGTTTTGTGTCACTGTATCGCGTGAGTAGCGTACTCAAGGGTTTCACGCCGAGAGAACGGACCTAGGCTTGAGCCGCTGCCGAGAGGGACCTAATCTGGTGTGCGGGAGCGAAATTTTGCCCACAGACCACGGCGGCGTGATCTGTGGTTATGCGGGCGTGGGCGTGAAATTTTATATAACACCATCCGTCACTTTGCGTATTAGAATTAAAAAAAATCGTAATACATGCTTCATAAACATGCTCAAACAATAGCAATTCATTTATACAAAGCTTAGAGGCTATTACAGCAGCGGAAATTTTAGATTAAATTAATTAAAAATTATATTCGCAATATTGTTAAAATCTGTCTAACGAATTACGAGTATTATAACACTTTTAGTTATACCTAAACTAATTTCATTTATATTAATAAAATTCCAAACCGCCAATCAGTAAACTCGTATCATATAAAACTTGAATACTTAAAAAATGTTTCCAATTTAAAATCGAAATTATTTTTAGTTCCCTGTCTCTCAGAAAAAGAGACCCGTCGGGGGCCAGATTATAAATCATAAATGCCACGTTAGCCGCACCAGACGGCGGGTTCGTATCGAAATTATCGCCAGCGAGCCCGCGTAAAATATACGAAACTGTTTTACGTTACTGCCTCGGATAATTCTTTGAAACGTCGTAAATACACTACGGTGACTCATTAGCAGGTAATTTTGTGTTTTTATACGTGATTTTTTTATTTGAATGCGAATCTCCTTGAGATGAACAGATAACATTACCTAGGCAATTTCGACCGTGTTCATGATAACAAACTTCGATCAAGGCCGATAGGATGGAAACTTATTCTTGTATTATTTATTATTTGGTGTAATTTAGCGTGGCCTTGCGCGTTTTCGTATATTCAAGTGTGTTATTAATTTTTTTTTGACATTTGTAGTAAATGCTATCTTGTCCTGTTCCATCTATCGTCATACCTACATTTATTAATGTCATATGGCAAACTAACACGTGGGTCACCTGATGTTAAGCGATTACCGCCGTCCATAGACACTAGCAACACCGGGAGAGTCGCAAGTGCGTTGCCAGCCTGTATTTTGGAGCACGGGGAAAATGTGCGACGGGGATAGGAGAGGGAAGGGGGAGGGGAGAGGATGGGATATGGGCCTCCGGCGCTCTCACTGACCGAACGAACGCAACACTGTTACTTCACGTCGGTTTTTTGTGAAAGGGTGGTACTCTCCGGACGATCCGACCCATTCATGCCAAAACTAATAATAGCTTCAGCGTGGCTCTACCGCCTTGAACATTATATGTTATAATGGTTTATTTCATTAAATGATAACGTTTCATTGCAAAAAAAAAAAAATTTTGGTATTAAAATTATTCTATGTAGCAGATTCTAAAGTTAGATCCTAATAGCAAATACTTTATTGATTTTTTTTTGTCGGCCGGTTTGATGTGTAAAGTAGATACACTAAACAATTAGACATGATAACATATCCATTCAATTACAATAATAAAAAATATTGTACAAGTTTTATAATCTATGCAAGAGAGGCCGTGGGCAGAAAACTAGTAGTAATTGATTAAAAAAAAAGTGTTATATAGTCCAGAATTATTTAAAAGTAACTCTTGTTCCCGGCTTCACTCGCTTTAATATAGCTTTGACCTATTATTAGGAAACAGAACTTTTTCTAGATGAAAGATATCCTACGTCCTGTTCTGTATTCCTGGCAATATAATTTAAATACTAGAAACAACAACAAATTGTTTGTTCCATGCTTCAGGCTCACTATGTCCATAACCAGTTTTTTAGGTTATAGTGCTAGGTTTTATAACAAACTCCCAAAACACATTACCGATTTGCCGGATAGTAAGTTCAAGAACCATATCAAGCTGGTTTTAATGTAAGGCTACTTACTATAGGGTGGATCAATATGTGATCGATTGTTGTTTCTAGAAATGATGCTCCTCTCTGTGCATCCACTATAACCGAATGTAACTATGTATTTAAGTTTTAGAAAAATATATAACATGAAGAGATAAATCAGATCGAGTTTTTTGCCGGTTCTTGTCGATGATTGGGTTGTTTTTCCGAACCGATGGTAGCTTTGATGTTTATAAGCGCCTTCTCAGGGCCCAAATTGAATAAAGTATATTTTGATGTTGATGTACGTGTAGATATTAATTACGCATTATATTATAAAATCGAAACCACTCAAGAATAAATAAATGCCAATTTAACGTCTATATTCACAGCTACCAATAAGCTTGACTAGGACTTTAAATATATAATAATACATTTTATAGTTTGATCAATTTTATATATTGGCATACTGATGTAGTTGGGTAGTGTAGTCAGTACTATACATGTTTTAAAGCCCTAGTTCATTTTATTTATTAAATATGATATGATTTCTATAAAATATAGCAATTTAACATCAAGAGATACTTTCCGTTATAACAACTACGTTAATACAATACGCACAATTATTATCATAAAGCCGGTTTTGATTTATTTATTTATTTTAGGGTCGTCAACATGACAATACACTAGTAAATATATAAAAAGTAGGACTATTATGATTCATTATAAATGTAGTCATATTTATAGACAACAACGGCATGCTCCCACTTAATTAAATATTCATAAAGTAAATATTATACTATTTTACATATTTAACGATTTAACATAATAGTACAAAAACAAAGAAATTGAAACAGAAAAAGTAATGAAATACTGAAATTAATTTATACTCTTAAATCATACTTTAAAACATTAGGAATATAACAAAGTAACAGAAAGAGAGAGAGTGGAAAAAAATAAAAAGAAATACTGAACCAATTAAAGCTGTATTTTGTGAATAGACTGATATGCCCCTATCGCTGTTTTAAAATGATTTCGTTTAGTAGAGAAAATGTCGCACGTTTTATGGAATGAGTTATATGACCTAGATATTCTGTTGACTGTATTCTGTAGAGTAAAAGCCTAAATTAGTACATGAATGAGAAGGTAAAATGGGACATATTTATTAGATCTTGGAAGCTTAACAGGAATATTAAATTTGAAGTGATTAGTAATTTGTGGACAATCAATTTTGTCATGAAAAATATCAAATAAAAACATAAGTTCTAACATTACTCTTCTGTTATTCTTTGATTTTTTTCTTTGATCTGAATAACGCTTACATGTAACTCTAAATAGTCATATAACAGTGTTCAGTGTCAATATAAAACTAAAAAGAAAAATAATTAATTAATTAGAAGCTTTAATTAAACGAACTATTACTAAATCAGTTATTGACCCATTAATAACAATAGTACATATGTTTACACATTAAGCACTACGATAAGTCTAGGAATAGATCTCCCGTATAAAATGTAACTTGTAGATATTAACCTGTATAGTTATTCTCACAGTAAAATTACTATTTACACGCTATTTAAACTAGCTCATGACTTCCGCGGGTAAGTTTAAACGAGTCCAAATTGAAACATTAAAATAAACAAAAACGAGCAATCATAGAAGCGACAAACGAAATCTCGTCGACTGATCCAAATTGAACAACTCTCTTTTATATAGTCTATCTACATACTTTGTCTCACGTTACTTTCTATAATTTGAAACTAATTTGTAAGTTTAAATAAACTCTATGAATTACGAGAGTAATAGGAAGTTTACGACAACATTAATGGGCAATATATATTTTAATATACCTTATACAATATGCAAGTTACTTTGTTATGGGGCATCTCAAGTATTACTCAATTTGATACATTGATAGTCAAGTAATCATAAATCTTTAGACATTGATGTAGAATAGTGGTTATTGGAACATATATCACCTTATGTGTATACGTATATCGATTTGAGAGAGCATTGATGTCGTAGCCTTCGTTATGGTAATTTATTGTTTATCTAATACTTTATTAACGCGCAACTTAACCTAATAAATAGTAATGTAGGTGGTACAGTCACGCTGATGATATTATTGGTTTCAGAATGAATGGGTCGGCTTGCCCGGGGTAGTACCAAGCGACCCACAGAAAACCGACGTGAAGTAACAGTGCTTGCACTGTTTCGTTTCGTTCGGTCAGTGAGAGACCCTTTCCTCTCCCCCATTCTCCCGAAATACAGGTTGGTAGTTCATTTGCTACTCCCCTGGTGTCGCTTGTGTCTATGGACGGCGGTGATCACTTAACACCAGGTGACCCACCTGTCCCTTTGCCTCCCTATGATATGAAAAAAAATTAACCAAATGGAAAGTAAATACAAAAAAATAACAACAAAAAATTAAAAGGAATGGTGCGTAATTTTGGTAATTTACCAACGTCGTAGTACAATAACAGTCGTGATAATGTAATTTATATTAAACACAGACTGATCAACCCACAGTCTACATTATCGTCAAAGATTTAAAATATCTGTCGTACAACGTACATGAATCTCGTGTGGGCATAAAAGCAAGACATATAAATAACGTGTCTCATTGTTCCGAAAGACAAATGATAAATGTATACTCGATATGAATTCGTAAGCTATTGGCAATAATAGAGCTTTACCGAAACAGATCGGGAAATCTCGAAAGTTCACAACCTTGTTTGTCAGTCCACAATTGAGTAAGTTAATTGATTTATGTTCACCGTGCTAAATGTATAATTAGTCAAATGATTTATATTGTGATAGGTTCATAATTGGTTTCTAGATAGTATTGGGTAGGAATCTTAATTTAAAATCTACTTAAATACGTTATTAGAGGTATGCCGTTTTTCGTGCATCACTCAGAAGTTGCTGGTTATATTTTGACTAACACGATAGCTTCATTTAGTATTGAAGTTTTATGATTTTATTGAAGACTTTCATTGAATATGATTCAATATTGATTTTTTAAGCACTGCTATTAGTAATATTTGAAGTAGGGCATTCAGTTGATTTTTTTTTTTTTATATAGTGAAGATTGTAATTGTAATGAATATATAGGGTATTCTTTTTAATCGACTATTTTTCATTAGGCCTCGAAGTTAAAGTTTTAGAGACAATATGGACAATATGTAAGAAAAAATTGTTTGAGATTTTAAGTCCTGAATATTTACTTGTACTCTCCCAGAGCATGAGAAGATTTCCTATATAAATTACACATTAATTTTGATATTTTTTTATAACTCGTCGGCTTTTTTTCATACTGACTATGCTATGGGCCTAGTAAGGTCTTAACAGCTTCACCGGACTATGTATATAACTCGGCGACACTTTGTGCTGTTTAGAACTTAACTGTAACTCACACCGGTAGTTTCCGTACTGTTTCTCGTAATTATACTGTGGTACAGGTCACTAAACCTAATTTTAATTTTTTTTTTTTGTGGTCGTTTTAGTAACAATTGAATCTGCAAGGAAAATATTAACGAAACATTTGTAGGAAATTTAATTGTCTACAAAAAAGTTTTAGAAATTAACCTCTAAGATCAATATTTATGCACGTATGACAATTTCTGTTAAAAGATTCTTTTTTATTGAAGCACGACATAGTGACTTCATTATGCCTGATGTTAAGCATAGTATAATCCAAAAACATCGGCAACCACCGAGAGACAGATTATCCATCGCCGGTCGCCGCTATCATGCCGGCCATAATGACGAAAGTCACCCGGTACTGGATATGCACAGGCTGATCCCGAAACGCGACGCGCAGAAGCGAGTCACTATGACGGGTTTTTCGCCATATACATGGTGGTAGCGATCCAGTCGGGCTGTATAACCCTACCACCCCGCTATCGCCATTGCCTCGTTCGTTGATCAGCAGAGTGCACCACGTGCAGGTGAGGTTGGCTTGGGTGTCTCAAGAATTAAGATGTTACTCGACACCCCTTACACCCCTCAAGATTTCATATCAATGTGAAAATAGCTACATTTTTTACACATTATTGGTCTTAGTGTTTTCAAGACGATCTCACCTCATGATGAAAATGACGATGTGGTATGAGATGGTACAAATGCTAAGCCTGAAGAGATCTAGCGTAATAACCAGAAGGCACCTTATGGTGCTTATACGCTTGGTGAGAGTTTTTTAACTTGAGGTCGGTAGTTAATCGGGGGGTCGTAGATAAAGCACGATGACTACAAAGCTATGATTTCATCACGATATGACTGGCCGTAATCTCCGGTTTATTAGTAAGAATTCGTACGTACTTATGGACCAACGTGATGCCCTAAAATACTAATTTCTGAGCCGTCATCGTTTCATACTTTTGAGTTCTGTGGATTATAATATAAGTTAATAATGCAAAACAACTATTTGTTCATCAAAAATGTTATACTATACCATTAAAAATTAAGTAATGCGTAAAACAAAACCTATTTTTTGTAACAATATATTTTTTTCTTTCATAGTAGGCAAAGGAACAGGTGGGTCACCTGATATTTAGTGATCACCATCGTCCATAGACACCAACAACACAAAAGGAATCGCAAGTGCATTGCCAGCCTGTGTTTAGGGTAGGGGAAAAGGAGGTAAAGGAGAGCGACATAGGCCTTCGGCGCTGTCACTGATCGAATGAAACGCAACAAAGCAAGCACCATTACTTCACATCGGTTTTCTGTGAGAGAGTGGTACTACCCCGGGCGAGCTGACCAATTCATGCTGAAACTACTTATAGCGTGGCTCTACCACCTAAAGATAAATGAAGATATGAGAAATAAATATACTATAGAATAACATCCTCATAAGCCCAATAGGTGAGTTAATATTTTTTTTTATATCGTAGAAGGCAAACGAAAAAGTGGGTCACTTGATTTTAAGTGATCACTACCCTCCACAGACACTTGCAACACCAGAGGAGTTGCAAGTGCGTTACCAGCCTGTGTTGGGGGAGAGTGGGAGTAGAGGAAGGAGGAAAAAAGGAGAGGTGGCAAGAGAGTAGAGGTGGGCCTCCGGTGCTCTAACTGACCAAACGAAACACAACAATGCAAGCACTATTACTTCACATCGATTTTTTGCGGGTCGGATAGTACTACCCCGGGCGAGCCGACCCATTCATGCTGAAACCACCTATAGCTTCAGCGTGGCTGTACCATCTATAGATAAATAAATGTACTATAGAATAACATCCTCATAAGGTCAACAGTTGAGTTAATAAGGGCTTGAAGAAAAGGATATTATGATATTCAAAACCCAGCATAACATATATAAATGATGTTTTGTTAGGTCAATACGTCAATGTCATAAAATGAACCACCGGGAACCGTATAATTCTCATCTAAGACTTCCAATATATCACTGGGTGAAGTAAAAACTGGTGTCAGATCGTAGCGACAGCAATCACAGTCGCAAAAAGTTATCCACATGCGTCTTCAATTATCAACCATCTATGGAGTCGACGTGCCTTACATATCAATGATAATATGCCATATTTTGCAATACAAAAATTCCTAGTTCCGTAGTTCCATGTTTTTAACCATCACAGTACAAATTATATAAGCTTAATAAGTAACCAAAACAAGAAAAAGGAAATCCTAGGATTTATAATAAAACGAAGGGAACAAAGGGGGATGATTTTTAAGTTAAGTAATTACTGTACTCAGTAATCTGTAAACAAACATAAATTAGAACTATAGTCCCATCCAAGACTGGTCATCAAAAATTTTCTACTTTTGCTAACTACATTAGAGTGAAACGCTTCCTATGTAAGTGCGAGTCGCTAATCAAATTCTTCAGAAACAAATGAAGTCACGCGTGGAATATTGTATTTCATCACAGATTAGGAATATTTCAAATAGAGTTTATTGTGTAAAGACAAACTTTGCACAGATTGTACTATCTCGAAGTAACTATGTCATAAGAGATCTTCTTTTTGCATAATATGTTATATTCTGGGCTCACTGATAACCGCAACTTAGTTTTCGTGAAAATCGTTTTTTGTTTTAAATACGACTCTTTTACCGATTTGAAATGTGTATAAGATTTCAACATTATTACTGTTAATCCATGGTATAAGCATTATTATATTTAACCTAGATAATTCTTTGGAAAGTCTTTTATGTGCAGTAATCTCTACAATATCGCTGCGGTATCAGAAGAGAATCGTCAGAATCAGTTCAGGCGTCTCAGAGATAAGCGTGGACTTACAAACAGATCATTCAGTTTTATTTACATGAATAAATTACTGAGAGCATAACTTAAATAAATATGCACTATATTTCTTCATGCCCAATTCCAAATTATATAAAATTAATTATTAATGCAGCGGCAATGCAAATTTAGAAACAGTAGATACATTTGCGTGAATATTTTAGATTAAATTTTACATTTTATGGTAGTGCCAATTAACGAAAACGTTACTAGATTTAGACCTTATATGTTCATCTTCTTAATTCAACATAGATTTATATATGACTATCAACAAATAATAATAATAAATTTTAAATAGTGTTATTAAAATTTTCATCTTACAATAAGCACTTTTTATAAATCGAAAAGGTTTTAAAATATAACGATAAGCGAACCAGGCAGAGCATATTACTATTTTATAAAA
This sequence comes from Antheraea mylitta, assembly GCA_014332785.1. Classification (NCBI taxonomy): domain Eukaryota; kingdom Metazoa; phylum Arthropoda; class Insecta; order Lepidoptera; family Saturniidae; genus Antheraea; species Antheraea mylitta. Next base: position 3,820,399 of record JACEII010000045.1, read on the forward strand.
ACCGCTTGCGGCAAATAGCGTTGCAATTATACTCGTAACGTCTTCTCGTCCAACGGATTATCCGTCCACATAGTCAAGATGGCCGCCGCATGCCTGCCCAAGATTGACTAGTAGCTGAATGCTTCGCCAACGGCAATCTAGGTTGTATCTGAAGCCATGATGGCATGCAGGAATGAAGCTTTTCTTCTTGGTAAATGAAAATACCCTTTATTTGATTAATGTTAAGTTATTATCTTGCTTATCAGCATACGTAATTGCACCATGTTTTATAAATACGTGTACAGATTTCCTTACCAAGTTCTGCTCTTTGTTGTTGAGATATTTACCTGAAAATGAATAAATTAATTAATAACTTTTATTTTCCCATAACAAATATTATCAATTTTAAAATATGATTTCAACATTTAGTTTAAATTCACTAAAACAAATTATATTTGGTTTTATTAGCAGTTTTATATTTTATATTTATTCAAGTAATAATGGAAAACATACAAATCAAGGTACAGTGTAAATTGAGGCTGTACTCATAATCATGACGTCACAATATATGATCAGTGTCACTTTTAAGAGCCAACATAGAATGAAACAATAAAAAGGTAACTGAATATATATTATGATATTTATTGGTACCTTCAAAATGTGTTAGAAATTCACGCATCACTAAGACGAGCATTGAAAATTTTTGTTATATATAGACTCCTCAGACACAAGCTCACTTTGTATAAGACGTCCTGTGCTGACATATAGCTGCCCCGTTTTTGCGCATATGTCCAAAGATAACTTTGATAAGCTGCAGGTTCTCCAAAACCGTGTTTTACGTAAAGTGACCGGTGCCCCGTGGTACATCCGGAGAGTCGATCTCCATAGAGACCTAGAGATCCCTTCTATCTGGGCGTACGTAAAATCACTTACGATTAGCTATTTTGAAAAAACCACGAATCATCCCAGTCCGTTAGTGGTATCCGCCGCAAACTATGAACCCGTACCTAACGCTGCGCGTTATAAAAGACGTCCGCGACACATTTTTACCGACCCTCCTGATTCAATCACGTCAGCGAACGATCAGTACCAGCCTGTCCCTCGAAACAGAGCGTGTTTACGCCCACGCCCGCGTAACCACAGATCACGCCGCCGTGGTTTGGGGGTTAATTTCGCTCCCGCACACCCGATTAGACCTCCCACGGCAGCGGCTCAAGCCTAGGTTCGATCCCTCGGTAGGGAGCCCTTGCGTGCGTTGCTTGCGCGATACGATGACACACAAAAATACATCACCGCTACAACACTACATGATCACCCCCACACGCGTGCACGCCTACACATGAAAGTGGAAGGGTTTACTTTTTTTCCTTATCGAACTGAAAAACTCTCAATTTTCCGATAATAAATATATGGAAGAGTTGTTGAGGCGTGTATGCTTGGTACACATATACGGTTCAACAACTCATACATATATGAATAGTTAGCTAGGTTAGCTAAGATAGGTCGCGATTTTGCATGCAACAGGCAACAGCCAAGCCGAGGTGTGTCGTGCACCCTTGAGCTGGTTGCCATAATAAAATCGGCTGAGTGCCTTAAGCGCTCGCTTTAGTAGTCCGGTGAAGCTGTTAAGACCTTAATGGGTCAATAGCGTAGTCATTTCGAGAAAAAAAAAAAGTTATATATAGACTAAAAAATAATACACGAACTTTATAATCATTTCGTTAACCAAATTGAGCAATCGTACCTCATGCATAAAAAACATAATAATAAGTTCTCACATTAAACGATGCCCGCCTAAACTGCACGAAACCCATCATTACACAAACGTATTCGCCGTTAACCCGAAACCACATAAGTCACATTTATCGCCACATCAAAAAGCAATCAAGCGACAAAAGTTGGGGCAAGTCATTGGAACTCGAACGAAAATATGTTTGAAACGCACCTAATCGATTCCACAGCGAGAGGACAGGTAAGACTTGCCCTAAGATAATTTATGAGGGAAAAATGAAACACCAGGAGTTCCATCGCTATGTTTTGAACTATTATCAATTTATTTAAGTACTGTATACATATTTATTCAATTTGCAATAACATATAAAGAAAACTTTGGGTCTACATAAAAACATTTATTTAATTGTCTTTTTTATCATTTTTCAACCTATAACAATGTTTCGAAAATATAAATATAACTATGGAAGTTTTGAAAATTCTAATGTTCCGTTTGTTTCAGTTTCGTGTATTGGTATTTTTGTTTCTAGCTCGTAGGTGAAGGAAGGATAACTTTTTATCCGTATTATTAGATGCTATCGTGTAGTTGTATCCTGAAGGATATTCTGAGAGACAAACAGCATCTCGATATGTTTCTAAAAGAATACTGAGATACTGTAGTTTCAGCTTTTAGCAAAGGATCGTTTTCCTCAACACTTGAAGTAACAGTGCTTGAAAGCGCGGGAAGCCCACCTTCCCTCCCTACCTCTAAGCCACACTTCTCCCCACCCTCCTTCCTCCCTCTCCCCTCACCGTCAAACACAGGCTGGCAACTTACTCGCGACTACCCTGGTGTTGCTAGTATCCATGGATCGTGATTGTCACTTAACATCATGTGACCCATGTATCCGTTTGCCTCCTATTAAAGCAACCAATTTCCACCAGAGCTATTTTTGTTATATTTGCCTCCTATGATATAAAGAAACACAACAACGCTGCATACACGATTGAAAGATTCTGGAGATATCAAAAGAAGACTACATTTCTACAACTTATTAATAAACTTTTCTTTGAAAATGATATTGTTTTTTATTACGTTATTTGGTCATCACTGAGGATGGTATGAATAAGTGCCTTAATCGCATAAGGTCATGATCCATCGCTTGCGCATCTACAAGACTAATGCTCAGGTATATCTCTGATTCAACGATTATATTTAGCCATTTTAAAGAATCTGTTTCTAATAACAAACTTTTAAAAGGGCCTCTATACACGGAAAAATATTTGCGTATACAAAAAAATTAAGAAGTAAGGTAGAACTTCTTGTCATAGAGCAAAGAAATATAAGGTTTCAGCGATATTTTTAACTATTTTTTTTTATGAAAATGACCCTTCCTTGATACCTGGTTTTGATTAATGAAGGCGTTATATTGCGGAAATCGATCATAAGCACTTGATTGGATGTTACTTTGTTACTTCCGCCTAGAATTGACTTGTTACAGGGAGTCGTGCCAACAGCCGTTCAATTCGAGGTGGAATTAGCGGTAGCAAAGTATGTAGTATCTAATCAAGTACTAAGGTACGTATAGATTCTATGTATTTTTGTAGGAGTGTACAAAAAGTCTACTTTATGAGCATCGTTGTATAATTCTTTGAAAAAGTTGCAAACTTAAATTATAGTACATTTTGATAAATTTTAAGCTGTAGTTGATTTTTTTTTTATTTGAAATTGATATTAAGTACACCCTTCCAATAGGTATTTTCGATTTTTGTTCAGATTAGAAATTAGGCAATAATTTTCGCATGCAATTTACTTATTTTTACAAATAAAACAAAGTCATTTTTTAGACAAATTTCTTATTTCAGATATTTCACCATTTTTTCTTTTGGTGTGTTAAGGCTTTGGGACATCTTATATATATTGTTCCTCTATATTTTTAATTGTATATCGTTATCAGTATATTTCATGATACAAACCTCAATTCTTATAATCTCACAATAAAAGAAATACTTTGTAATACCCCTCGGTTAACTAATAAATTCAATAATAATGTACAGCGCTACTCCGATGTATCCTTGTGGCCGGGACCGAGGCACCCTGCTGTTACAAGAAATATGTTATCCACCGGTAGACGAAGGAAACAAACACTAACGTTTGATGAGCCAATAGATAATACAAAAAAATACACGCATTGAAATTAAAAAAATGAAATGGAACTGATTGAGATTACCGTAGAGTTGCCGGCAACATCTAAAAATTAAGTTTGTTTGGTCTGTTATATTTTACTAATCATATATGATTTAATGTTGATTGTTTTGATGCACATTAATGTTATTTAAAAATGTAATTAAATATAATATAAGCAGGATATATTTTCGTCAGTAATCCTTACTATACGAATGAAATCGACAAATTTACCAAAATATAAAGAAACTGTTATCATATGTAATTTTCGATTTTCAATTTGTATACATTTTTACTCATAAGGCTATTTTGCACTATATAATTTAATTTTACGTAAACTCAAGTTATTTTTTTGTATTTAAACTTAATAGTAACTTCGTACTTTAATATTTTACTACTGTAGAATGACAGCACTGTACTAAATGATATGCACACTGAAATCTATAAACAAACGCGTTTGTAGTGATAACAGAGTTATTAGGTAATGTCAGTTTAAGCTGTTTAATGGTTCTCTCGTGGTAAAGCGGTTTCAGACACGATCCAGACGATAAGGAAAAGATAATATATGGGGTGGGTTTTTTTTTTGGAAAAACAAAAATAACTGCATGTCATATCAATCGATTTATACCAGAAAACATTAGGATTTTTGAAGTTTTTGGCTCGATTCTAGGCAGAAAATGTTTTTAATCAATTTTAACAGAAAAAATGCTAATATTTATTGAGGCTAGACGGGCATGTAGAAGCAAACATACTATACTTTGATGTCAGAAACTAACGGCTGTATAGAAAAGCATTTTATTAGTGTATGAAATGAAATGGTTTCCTAAACATATTAAAAAAAATACTATTGGTACTTTAACACATTTTTTTATAAGCTAAGAGAGCAAGCACATACTAATAAGACAATGACACACCAAACATATTTAAATTACAAAAGTATGAATTGGATAAAGTTAATACTATATCGCTTTAAAAAGCTTCGTAATTAACCCATTTCTTTATTAATATTACGTTAAGGATATAAACGGTTCATATCAGCTATGCTTAGGAAATAGTCATCGTGGACTATTTTATGTATTTTAGGGCAAACAGCTTCGTACTTCCGTAGCACATTCACATAATGAGTCTCATAATCACCAGAAAGATATCTTTACAATTCGATGACAATATGCTTTTTTTTTCGAAATGACTACGCTATTTTTTCCCAGCAAGGTCTTAACAGCTTCACCGAACTACTAAGGCGAGCGCTTAAGGCACTCAGCCGATTTTATTTTGGCAACCAGCTCAAGGGTGCACGGCACACTTCGGCTTGGTTGTTGCCTGTTGCATGCAAAATCGCGACCTATCTTAGCTAATCTAGCTAACTATTCATATATGTATGAGTTGTTGAAACGTATATGTACCAAGCATATACGCCTCGACAACTCCTTATAACAGTACGCTGATAACTCCCTACTTTCTATTACCTATTCATGTATTAACGTATATAAATATTATGAAACTCTTGAAGAAATGTAAATGCTAATGTTCCCCATTCTACAAATATATCCGTTGCGTAGTTTAAAAAATCTATGAAAACAAACAGAGAGCCACTTCGCAGCTTCTTATAGTATTTGCTAATCTTGTATATTTCTGGAGCTTGTAAAAAAGAGATAATAACTACCTACTGGATTTACTATTATTGAACAATTTCAAACATTTAATTACAATATGTATTGATACAAAACAATATGTTGATACAAAACAGAACACGTCGAAGTAATTTTAATTAAACTGTATTTTGTAGTTATACTTGTCTTGGCGTGTTTTTTTTTATCGAAACATGACATAGTGACTGCACTATGCCTGATGTTAAGCATAGTACAATCCAAAAACATCGGCAACCACCAAGAGGCAGATTATCCATCGCCGGTCGCCGTTGTCATGCCGGCCATAATGACGAAAGTCACCCTGTACTGGATATGCACAGGCTGACCCCGAAACGCGACAGGCAGAAGTGAGTCACTATGACGGGCTTTTTCGCTATATGCATGGTGGTTGCGACCCAGTTGGGCTGCAAAACCCTACCACCCCGTTTTCGCCATTGCCTCGTTTGTTATTCAGCAGGGTGCACCACGTGCAGGTGAGATTGGCTTGGGTGTCTCAAGTCTTAAGATGTTACTCGGCACCCCTTACACCCCAATATAATCTTAGGGAAAAATGATGAGAGTAAATGATGCGCACGCACACCCTCACGAAAAACCGTCACCCTGAAGTTAGTTATAATCAACATGTTGTTTCTTTGAATTTGTTGTTTGTATTTCTTTGTATTAAAACCTTCAATGTAAATACCTTTTTTCTATTGTTAGTGTCGGTTTTTCTACAAACGTAGAATAAGGCAAAAGATAAAAATTTTGAAAGATTTTTATTTCGTTACGCCAAAGAAGTATAACTTCTAACGCGTGTACACAAGTACACACACACCTTTTTTATCTTTACCATATATCTAGTGTACCGATTTGATCTATAGGGCCAAACTAAGGCGAACTAGGCTATCTCGCTTACACCCCGCTCAGAATATAAACTAAACGACTGCATATACATTAAATTAATTAGTGAAAAATTAAGTAAAATCTTTTCCAATTGCATTCCAATAAAACAGATAACAATTTATTATATCTTGGCCAATGAATAACACTTAATACATACAAGAATAGAAGAAACACTCAATCGAAGCCGTAGGAACTATAAACATGTTTATTACATTTCTTCCCACTTGTTGTTAAGTTCGTCGACCTCATATACTTTAGTTTGAATTTACAATACAACTAAAAATGTACATACGATTATCATCAATTAATCAATATACCATTATAAAAACGCACACATATTAAGCATTCAAATAACCTGTTTAATGTTAAATTAACCTTGAGAATGTGTTGTTGGAATTTTATAGTATTTATGTAAATAGAATTGCTTTGGAGATATTATCTAAAACTGCGTAAGTTTATCAAAGGTATACATAATCTATTAAACAGGATAGACTAGGTGATATATACAAACAAGGGTTACACTTATCCTTATGGTAAATACATTTTTTTAAATTAATTAATGCGCATCTTACCTCTACCGCCTGACAAAGAAATTAGTACCTTCATTCATCACTAACTGCTTTCACTAAGTCTTATTGAATAAATGTCGATATTAAGGAATTTATATATTTGCAACTGCCCGTGGCTCGACGAGTAATTTAATACAGTAATTATTTTGAACTGGTTATTTTATTTTATGATTTCTAAAGTATATATTACTGATAATTTTTATAGCTACCAATTATTGAAAATGATACTTCCCCTGTACGAGATGTAATCAAAATCGGTTGCGACTTAAGAAAGTTTTGATTTTTTGACATATTTGTAATGTATTTTATTATTCATCAAGTTAATAGTCAATCGTTTTTAGACTGTGCCATAATTTCTGTTAACAAATTCTTTTTTTAAATCCAACTGTGACCGTAGCTCCACGTTCCTTTTTAAACGGTCGATTTTTGTAAGCGATTAAGTAAAGAATAGTATACAATTTTATGAAAATTCGTTGACAATAAAAATGAAGAACAATTTAATTATCTGTTACGATTCTTTTTTTTCGAAATGAGAAAGCTGTTGATCTGGAAAGGTCTTTACAGCTTCACCAAACTATAGCTTAATTATCTGTTATGATTCCTATTAATATTTCTTATGCTGTAAGATAAATAAATTTATTACTTTGTTCTCAAAACCTTGTATACACTTAAATTTGTAAATAGAATTTCTTTTTTATGCACTTTGACTACACATTGCGATCAAACATTTGCAAAGTATGATTGGTATGGGTTCAATAATTATCTCACTATTAAATGTATAAGAAATGCAGAATCCCATTAAATCACCTAACTCAAAATATGCTACCGGAATAAGCGACTAATTGAATATAACTAATAATATGCCTAGATTTAACGCATTAATTAAAAGTAAAGATTCTCGCCTCCTCTCTCACACAGACAAATAAATACCTACTATAATGCTTCTAATTCTATGAAGCAATTTAGTCATTGTTAAAGTAAAATACGCATTAAGCTTTAGTGCTAAGGATTAAAATTCATCATCTCATATTAAGAGTCTCATAAAGGATAATAAACTATAAACAAAAGCCTTAGAGTTCACTTTGAGGTGAAAAATTCGAAGTATGAATGTGAAATCAAACAAGAAGCGTAGTTAATAATTTATCGATATAAAACATGCGAAGCCCATAAAGTTACCTTTGGCACAAGTCTCGGTCTCTTTTAATTTGTAACTCGTTAGCATTAAGCAGCCAATGTGTGGACACTGGTTAGATATAGATGAAATGAAGCTAAAAAATATAGTATTTTATTTATTAACTAGTGTTTAGCAAAGGTGTCAAATAACTCAAATTTATAATATCTGACGTGAGAGACCGGTTTTTTTTTTCAACATAAAATCATTAATTACAAATTTATTAGCATTTGTTCACATTTAGCGTTTTCTCGTTCAATTAAAATACCAATAAAACATTTCAAAAATTCACTCAAATGTAAAGTCATTGAGAAATAGTATTTTAACAATGGAAAAATTGTTGATGTGATTTAATTATAGCTTATTATTATTTTGCGATATATTCTATCTTCAATATTGTATTGAATTATTAAATTTATTATATTCAAAATGCTACATGAATAAATATAAAAATCGTATATATGATGAATAAATGAAATAACACAGCTTCATTAAACAGTTAAACATTCAAAACAAGCGTAGCAAGCTTCAATGTGCCAAACAATAGGCGCAGGTTCATAACTGTTGAACAAACACAAGTTATCAGGCGCGCCGGCCGTTTCGCCGAAATAGAGGGGGCGGTGTGCGCGGAGAATGTTAGAAAAACTTATAGAAAATGACAACCTGCTGACGAGGACAGACGTACATAGTTACACCATAGAAATGAGGAGGACGGATAGAAAACTCGTTCTTCGACATTCCGCCGCATGGTGGATTTAGGAACGGGGGCAGAACGATACGAGTACCACTAAGAAGGTTATGTTGTGTTATTTTTGTGAATAGTTTATGTAATTAGATATCGATAACAAAACGGAAATTAATTGTAATATAGCTGTTTGATCTTATTACAATATATTTGTGAACGTTTTTTAATTATAATACAAAGTGATCTATCTATTGCTTTTTATATTAGTTGATTACAAAATAATGCTCTTGTTGGAGTGAACGCAATTTAATTTGTGTTCAGTGGTTTGATTGATACATTTTTTGAAATTCGCCTGAGGTTTAGTATAATTAAAAACTAAGGAATATGTATCGACTACGATGATCGTTTAAAAGCAATAAGACGATAACAAGATATTAAAAATATTTAAAAAACAACAACTATAGGATTGTAACTGGCCGTTTTAAAATTATTACATTGTTATAATCTCTGAAATTACATTAATAACACATTTTAGATGATATATACCTAACGCGTACTTAATGTGATAAAATTGTATATATATATTATTCTATAGCACAGTTATATGTCACCCAGCACATGTTATGGAAATTCCATAGCTAAAATTAGTCAATAAAACATGAAATTGCTATTATTTTAAATATTTTTTTCTTACTTGTAATCAAATAAGTTACACACACTGTTGGCGTAAGTTAACATATTAAAACAACTTTAATTTTTGCTTATAAAGATACAGTAGCGGTCAGTGAACTCTGGGTAGCTTGTACCGTTTCTGGTTGACTAAAGATGTCTAAAGAAAGTTTATCCCAAAGGTTACAATTTGTTACAAATTTAAATTTAGTTTTATTAGATTAGTTTTAGTCTCCGTGTTGCAAAGTACAACACAATAGGATAATTTCCACAGACCAGACAAAACATTTTATTTTTAACCACATTTCTCACAATGACATTGTTACTAATTAGTATTACTTTGTTCTTCAATAATAAATATATATTTCACTGTTTTCAAATTGCTCATTGTTTTTTAATAATACTTGTTGCATTGTCATACCATTTTTTGTATACTAATTTAATGTTGAGTAGGTAATTTATCGAATTATTAATTAATTCACACAGGTTATCAATCAAGTAATAGAACCTTTTATTTAAGTTATGTTAGTAACATGTGTGTACTGTATATATACATGTATATTATTAAGTCATATAACCACTTTGAACATTTTATTAAGAAATAATATCAGTTATTATTTTCACAGCATAATCATGACACTGAGCAATTATCGATAACATTGTCATTAATAAATTTCATTATATAATCTAATATTATATATCAATCAAAGTATATAAATTGTAACTACAGTTTATAATTGCGGATTAGTTACAATCTATTTTCAAATGTGCTACGAGTGTACAAAAATATAATATACACTGTATAACACACCGACGCGGTTACGTTTTTATCTTTAGATACAACTGGGGAATCATTAGCTTCAGTCTTGGGGATCGAACCCGCAATACGAAACGATACAACGCGACTCAAGACGCAGAGCGAAACGCCCGAACCCGCCTACTGGTCTGCGCACGCACGCAACACGCAAAAGTGGTGTCCGGTTGCTTGTCGCGTAACGTTACCCTCATGTAACCAACCTCACTGCTACAACTTATGACACGACAACAAACACCCGATAAAAATATATTCGTAAGCGGCATTTTGCAAATCACTTTTGGCAGGCAGCGTTTATGCATGGAAAAGGTGTGCAGTGCGTGGTACTTATTAATTTTCGACAAATATTGAGTATGCTACATATTTAACTTTGTGAATTTAACAAAACTTAAACAGAAACAATTTATATTCGGTAAATTTGTGAGTTTTAAATGTCACGGTTAAAGTGTGTCATACAAGACGCAGTTTAAACAAATACATTGATTATTAGTTGCGGCCCCAGCTTCCGATAAGTTTTTTTTTTTCGATGTGACTACACTATTGACCCAGCAAGGTCTTAACAGCTTCACCGGACTATTAAGGCGAGCGCTTAAGGCACTCAGCCGTTTTATTTTGGCAATCAGCTCAAGGGTGTACGGCACACCTCGGCTTGGCTGTTACCTGTTGCATGCAAAATCGCGACCTATCTTAGCTAACCTAGTTAACTACTCATATATGTATGAGTTGATGAAACGTATATGTGTACCAAGCATACACACCTCAACAACTCCTCCATATATTTATTATCGGAAAATTGAGAGTTTTTCAGTTCGATAAGGGAAAAAAAGTAAACCCTTCCAATTTCATGTATAAGCATGTAGCGTGCACGTGTGTGGGGGTGATCGTGTAGTGTTGTAGCAGTGATGTATATTTGTGTGTCACCGTATCGCGCAAGCAACGCACTCAAGGGCTCCCTACTGAGGGATCGAACCTAGGCTTGAGCCGCTGCTGTGGGTGGCCTAATCGGGTAACTCTTACGATAAGTGCTTTAATAAAGTCAAAGAGATCGAATCTTTCTTTTATAGTAATGAATTAAAATTACAATTAAAAAAGTGAATGACAGTATTTTTGAATGTCTCCCTGCTGCCTGTTTTCTCACCAACTTGAATAATTTTTCTGTATGGACATTTTCTTTTTCACTTTTCCGTACGATTTTGCAAACATTTTCTATCATTCAAATGTTGTTCTGACAATTAAAAAGAAAACAAAAAAATAGCAAGATATCTGCAACTATTTTGAATTGAGACGCTTCTATAAAGTCGGCATTTGAATTAAAAATTATCGAAACTCTTAAAAATTGGGTTATAATACAATACAGCGAAACGAGAAAATAACTCACTTGCTAGCACAATAAAATCACATAAACCGGGAACTGATGCACTTACATACATGGACAATCAATGTGCATATTCAAGACATACAATCATGATCATGTACCCTACATATTTAATGCATTAACATAAAATAATAAAAATATCCATCATATACTAAATCGATACTCTCAACCCTCGAGCAACAGATGCGGAATTTTCTTAAAATTTAAAAGATACGTTATATTACGTATAATATCTGAACACGAGTACGACATTCACAAACCAGAAAAGCGTCCTAATAATATTGCAGTAAGTTACATAATTCTTTAAAAGAGTTTTATCGTCCGACGCTCATTATGAATAATTCGTCTGCGAAACTTTTTTGAAAACGATGTACACAACTGGAATTCTTAAACAGTATCTGAATTTTTTATATTCATTAACCAACTGCCGTGAAGTGGTGCTTAAGGAAATTAACCCCATATTAGTTTTATCGTGTTTTTCTTCATGTTAATCATTTAAATTTTCTATGAAACATGAGAAGTAAAATGTTACTTTTATGATTGAAGTAAAATACACGTAAACCCATAAAATTCACCCGCTATAAAGTTAATATTTTGAACATTATCATTATACAGTGAAATAAAGCCTAGGATTATAGTGCTTCTACTGGATCTGGGGCCTCAATAGTGCTCCGCGAAGTCCATTAAAAAAGCGGCACGGCCGTATCATCCTTTTCTCGATGTAGGTTAGGCTATTTTGGACCCCCTATATTTTTGTTCTGGATAAACTAGAAGCCAGAATTTTCAATAACCATGCATGCATTATATAAACACGGTCTGTTTTAAATTTCATTTCTGTTTTAAACTCAATTTGAACCAGTACTTTAAAAGTCATAATTAGTCAAAATTTATTGATTTTGTCACTCACTCTTCTGGCACTTCTAATTTTTTTTCTAGAATTGACTACGCTATTGGCCTAGCAAGGTCTTAATAGCTTCACCGGACTACCAATACTTCTAGAATTTCTTCTAACTCTTCATTTCTAGCAGACATAAAACTTCAATTAGTGTTAAGAACCGAGTTACGAGACTTGATTTATTTTACGAGTTTTGTTTTTGTTGGCATTATTTATTGATTATATATCTTATAACTTTAGGTATTTAGCAGTTTTTAATAATAATAATAATAATAAACACGCGTAGACATATGTTTTGCATTCTGTGGAGTCATCGTCTATAGCATTTTATTTCATACTATGTAATTCATATGCATGGTATGATTGGGTCCAAAACACAGACACATAACGGAGCGTAGTGGAAATTTAGATATATATCATAAGATGATAACAGTTTTGGTGTAGTCATACGTACCGTACGACCGATGAGAAGATAGCTAAAGAAACATTCTTCTCGGAGCTTCAATATGATAAGAAAAACATTGGTGGTCAGTCGTTTACACAAAGGACGTTCTGAAAATATATAGGAAACCACAACAATCAACTCTATCAATGGGAAACGCAAATAGTGCTACAAACAGGGTAGAGACGGCTAATGTATGGAAAAGTATCAGATTTTGTAACAAACCAATAGACGTGGATAATGCAAAGCTTGGTACTGTTAAGACTCGACCAACATGTGTACATTGCTCATATCCTATACTTATATCAATGGTGTTTTCTGACCAGTTTGCTTCATGAAATTTAAGGCTAAATATGGCTACATCCGTCCATCCCATGTGCCCGTCATAATGCAGTAGAGAGACTAAGCCATTACCACCCTAAGTATGCTTGTGCTAAGGATAGAATCGGCTAGGAACACCCAATATTTATATTAATAACCTATGCAGTCATTGAATGCAGTTGATTTTAATTTTTTGCATTTTTTTTTCAATGTGGCACTATAAACTCCATAGAATAAAACATCGTATGTATATAGTCAATGACAAAAGCAGTGTTTAGTTCAAAATAATTTATAAATGCATAAAATATATTACTGGCACATAAATACCCTACTTCTAAGCAAACACGTCAATCTGTGTAGTCCGGTGAAGCTGTTAAGGCCTTCCTAGGCCAATAGCATAGTCAGTTCGAAAAAAAACTCTACCCTACTTCTAAACAAACATGTCAATCTGTGTAGTCCGGTGAAGTTGTTAAAGTCTTGCTAGGCCAATAGCGTAATCAGTTCGAAAAGAAAACGTCTATCTAACTATAGGCAGATCAAATACTATATAGATAAACGTCACTTGTTAAAAAGTTTTAAGCTTCCATAGCAGTGTCTATGACATACTTAGAGTAACGACTACTTTGTATTAAAGAAAACATTACGTCTATAATAATTATGATTGAATATTAGTATAAAATTCGCAACATAAATCGCATATATTTATATAGTATACTAAAAAATAAATAAGAGTGTATTTAATAATATAAAATAAATATATCTATAGTGTCAACCGTAATCTTCTTATCTTTATCACGGTAAAAGATTAAAGTTTGAACAACATTCAGGAATTTTACGTTTCTCGGAAGCGCTTAAACCATCACGCTAAGTTATAAAACTCATATCTCCTTTATACAGTAATAAGCAATAGACGGTGTTAAAGTTTTTTGTAGAACCGGACAGCCGCTAGCCTAGACTACAATAGCATAAAGTAGCCAGTTACGAAGCGCCGCAGGTACCTTGTGAGAACGCGATCTGCAACCGGTTCGTATAGTTAAACGCTTTTTATAATAAAAACGATCCATCGTAATCCGAACTCTTTTATAGACATCCGAACTTTGAAATGCCAATAATAATTATTTTATTCGTCCCGGAATACCATGCCACAAATCATTGAAACGTTTTAGAAACCACCGGGTGCGATAAATAACTTATATTGTATGGGAATTATAACACAAAAGAGCGATTTCGAATTATCGATACACCGACAACCGATTCAAAAAACTAAAAAAAGAAAAATCACTATAGTATCTGGAGAGATAAGGGCAGCGCGATGCGCCAAGCTTCGTAGCCCACGGCAGCCATTCGATATTTCATGAAACACCCGATTTATATTCGCTGCCGTGGTTCGGTCAAATTTTAATGTTCGCTGAACGTAATTGCTGATGTAAAAGTGAATATAAAAACGTATCTATTGCTTACAAAATTAAATAAGCAGCTTTAAATATTCATTAAATGCCTCTTTTTTATACATAAATATCAGTACCTTGCTTTTTATAGACTAAGACATAGAGGGAGATAGTAAACAGATGCAATTTTGTTCAACATACGCATAATAAACGGAACTATTGCTTAATTTTTTTATACTCCGTTTTTGAAACTATACTTAAAATGTAAGTAACTAAATGGAACGGAAAGTATTGAAGTAGGCAATTATTAAATAACTATAAATACTACTTTTTTACTGTCTCATTATTTTCACATTAAAATAAACTAATAATATATACGCTACGATCATTTACCATTCAATAGTGACCATAACATTGATCATATGGACTCTGGACATATATTATTTTTCTGCTCATTGCAAAATTAAAAGTATCCATAAATACACAATAACTCTACAATCTTCAATCTTCAGATATAAGATGATTAAAATAACAAATCTATAATTTATAACAAATAATGAAATTTTGGTAGTTCAAAACATGTAAACTTTTACTCAAAACACAATTCACTGATCATAGACACTTAGCTCGCACTTGTCTCACACATTACTGTCTCATGTACACACGCTTTTGCAATTTAACTACCTATTAAATTTTTATTTATTAAACATTTAAGTCACTGTTGTTAATGGTACTTGTAAGAAATTGTTATATCTGCGATATGTTATATAACTAGTTTAGATACGATAGCTGTAGATTATTTACACATTGACTTTGAATAAAATTATTATTACACTCTATTATAATAATAATGGATATGTACTTAACATTTTATATTTCCGCTATACTTAGGTTTTTTTTTTGTTGTAGCACGGCAAAGTGACTGCACTATGCCTGATGGTAAGCACAGTACAATCCAAAAATAATAGCAACCACGGATTGACACACTGTCCATCACCGGTCGCCACTATCATGCCGGCCTGTAATAAGCTGGATATGCACAGGCTGATCCCGAAACGCGACCCGTAGAAGCGAATCACTATTACGGGCTTTTTCGCCATATACATGGTGGTTGCGACCCAGTCGGGCTGTAAAACCCTACCACCCCGCTTGCGCCATTGCCTCGTTCGTTATTCAGCAGGGTGCATCACGTGCAGGTGAGGTTGGCTTGGGTGTCTCAAGTCTTA
This sequence comes from Antheraea mylitta, assembly GCA_014332785.1. NCBI lineage: Eukaryota > Metazoa > Arthropoda > Insecta > Lepidoptera > Saturniidae > Antheraea > Antheraea mylitta. Next base: position 3,836,359 of record JACEII010000045.1, read on the forward strand.
TAATGTTATTCGACACCCCTTACACCCCAAAATTCTTATCTGCTACGAATGAATTTTTGTCTGAAAACACATTATAAATGTATACAATATTTAATGTGATAAATAAACAGCTAAACTGCTTTTACGACCATCAGAAAGAAGTTTTCCCATTAGAATTTTATCACCATATAAATTATACAGAATGAAAAAACCATCGTAGAGTAAGAATAGGTTAATCACATATTATTTATTCAGCGAGTTTGACTTTATGATCGTAGATACCTTAATCCACCCTCTCTAAGATTAACTGCATTGTAAAATTATATAACATGTATTATTTTTATGATTTTAATAAACTTTAATTTTTACGTCTCTTATCTTATGACAGTCTAAATATAGAAATTATCTAGCTTATGTAGATATAAGTAATAAAGTGCATGACAAAAAAATCGCTTATTTTTATTAATGAAAATACTATCAACGGATTGTTTAATTCAGTTAAAATAAAAAAATGCTAATATAATTTAAATTTAAATATGACATTAAGCGAAATTAATGATAAATTACATTGTTACACTGAATATTTGGCATTAAGGTTTAAGACGTGTATTTGTCACACTTGATATTGGCGACATTGCCTACATAGGCAGAGGTCATACGGAAAAAAAACATAAATGATAATTGAGAAATTTAACGCAATTCGAATTACTTCTTTCTAGGTTTTACATAAAATATATAAATACTTCTTAATTCAATATAAATAAGTGCATTTGATCAATATGAGTTTTAAGGATGTATTTACATACAGTACATCTGTATTGTGTTATATTTAAGGGCGTAGTCCGGTGAAGCTGTTATGACCCTGCTGGGTCAATAGCGTAGTCAGATAAAAAAAAAGTGTTATATTTAACTCAGTTCCCTTGAATGTAACTATATTATTGATAAGTATTCTATCAGTTTACCAGGTTCTTATTTATAGATTATTAAATATAATACATTGTGGTTACTGATGACAACAATATTGGCAAAATCTTAGCACTGCGACCTGAGATACAGGATTACCTAGATTAGATAGTAGCAGATATTACGTTGGAAAATCAACAACTTGTTACTTGTCAAACGATACTTTGTATGTCTGTAACTTTGTGATATTGTAATTACGGTGAAAGTAATTTATTATTATTATTTATTACTTACGATCAACAGGAATATACATTGTTACAATATGACATCATACACTTAACAAACTGCAAAATATTTGTATTATTACTATGTAAAATATTTATCGTACGTTCTAGGATGTAGATAAATATCTATATACATATAATATATACTCTATAGCTGTACCCGCGACTTAGTCCGTGTGGAACCTTGTGTAAAAACAGTGATTAATAAAGTCAACTGGACTTTTTGGCGGCATCTTACTCTATCACGTAGTAGATTTTATATTTTATTATAATCTTGTGTTATTGGACTCTATATTTTGTAAATTTGGTGGTGTTTTACGTAATATAGTTGGTTTATTGTGCATAAGTGAAGTGAATGGATAATAATACCACGGAGCATAAAATTCTGAGATGTCACAAAAACTCCCTAGAAGGTTCTAACAAGGGATCCACCATCTTGTTAGAATATGGACTCACACGACGCTTCTAACATTATTGGCTACGCGATAATGGCAGTAATAATCTGAAAGATCGATTGCTAAAAATAAAGTTAAAAACAAGTCATCTGATTGTATTAAGTCCATTTACTTATCTACTATTCTCTCGTACATACGCCGCGTCGTCATTAAAATAACGATAACCTCTGCACCGATTTTAATGAAACAAAAACTAAGTTATTGTCGATGATGCGCTTTATAATTTTCTTGGTACGCTTTTATAATGAACCTAGTACTTTAGCAGTGATGCGTGTTAATACAAACAGACAGACAGACAAATTATTTTTTTATTTTATTATTATATTGTTACAAATTATTTCACCAAAATCGTAAAAATACAGACGCGTTATAATTACATTCTTATTATATGTACCTATATAGATTTCAACTACTACATGCATAAACATTTAATTCAGAGATTATATGAATTTTCATACGGGCAATTATTTCCATGGAAGATGAAATATGTGTGCCTAGTGTATTCTTTTTTTGTTAGAAAAATGCATAGCTAAAAGGTGCCCAATTTGGCAAAAATTGCCCGAAGCCATCTAGATTCAGACCACGAAAGAAGTTAGGAAAGTTTCAAGAAGCTACGTCCGTCGAAGTATGGAAACACTGCACGAGCAATTTCCATTTGTTGCTGGGTCAATAGCGTAGTCAGATCGAGAGAAAAAGCATCGTCGGAACTTTTAGGAAGTACTATTTCAGAGGTCAATCTTCACAAGTCTCACATACTTCTCCTATGTCTGCCCATTTAAACTGATTGGCATCCGTAAATGGGCCAACTTTAAAAAATGTACATATGAAGGGATTAATATACACACCCACATATAAAGAAACATAAGTAACACAAGTTGTCAACTTAAAACAATAACGCGTAAAGTAATTCGAGCACTTCATTTAGGTAGTCGGTGCCACATGTCAGTTGCATTAACAACACTTATCTGGCGGGATGTATCAGTGAGGTACATTTAGTTGTCGTGTCGCTACAGCACTTTACTTAAGATTACTATCTTGATGTTTATGGATTTCAGTTTTAAAATTACTTGTTTATTTCCGGGACATTCTTATACAGTTTTAATTTTTTAATTTCGATTATTACATAACGACTGAACTTTTTACTCTTAATACGTCGAGAATGTACCAATAATCCAGATTATGAAATTTGTGTCTTTCGATTTGCTCTCTACCTTGATTTACAAGTTGTAGTGAATCTAAAATATAACTAGAATAGTTATTGCAAAGTATTAATATTGTACACTCTTTACAACGTTATTAGTTGTAAAGATTGATTCTTTAAAAGATTGATATTTGTTCAGTTTGGTTGGTTTATTTTAAAATAAATAATGTAATTATCTCTTTATAGCATAATATTCTTTCTTTATTACGAAAAAATACGTTAATAACTCAGTATTATTGTTTATGTTATCAGTTAACAAAAGGCAGAGTCTAAATCTTCGAGATATCGAAATTTCTAAGAAAGACAAAAAAAGTCATATAGAACCCCTTGTTTTCGTAAATGCTACTCGTGTATTGTAGTATCCCTAGGAAATTTTAATCTCAGTTACGTTACGAAGAGTTACACTTATTGATACATTATATATTTACGCTCAGGGTTTCCATAAATAAGAACATATTCGGTGTTATTACAAAAGAGTTACTTACGTATTAAATACTTGCTTTTAAAAGGTTTCGTAGTAAATGCATCGCGCTCCGCCAAGGCAAGTTCGCGTTATCCTTTTTTCGCAAGTCTAACCTAACCTAACCAAAGCGAGACAAAAGAGCAAGATGGTAAACATTCAGCGACCGTGGTACATTTAAAGCAAATATTCATTATATTTTTTGTAATAACACCGACTGATCACCATGAAATCAGAGCGCATAATTTGAGCTTTCTAACATTACAATACTTCTTCTGTATTAGCTCTATTGTTCAGTTGGTTATTTTGTGATCATTTTTATAACAATGATAAGAATTATGTAGGTAAAAAGAGGTTGTTTGATCTTAATTAAACTCTAATCTATTCGACAAAAACTGGTTCAAGAAACCTTTGTGTATTCAAAGAGCGGATTTTACAAAAGTGTTCAATGTACTTTTTCGTGATAATTAATAGATTGTTTTAAACAAAATAACAAAAAACTAGAACATGATGTCATATTACGTAAACGTATTTAGGAACATAAATAATTTATAAAATCATAAAATATAATAACAAGCATTATGAACTTTATACCAAAAGTGCATTGTGAATATTGTAATCTTTCCTGTATAAGATAAATCGTAAGAAGACCGTATTCATTTTAATGCTTAATAAACTAGTATATAAGAAACAAAGGTAATCATTATATACAATCAGGTGTTATGAGCACGTCGACCAACAAAACATTTCAAGTTATTTTAAAACGCTTCGACATTGAATGCCTCATATATTAAAATGCGGAACCCAGAATGTTATAATCTTTTTGTAAGACCCAAGCTTTAATACTTATTACTGTGACAGGTATAACCCTTATCTGTCCTCAGTGTCTGATGGATCGATTGTTAAACAGCCACTCTTATTGCTCGTTGCTTACTAATCAAATGCTTTTCAATAGAAGCCGCAAAGTGGTTTTTTTAGACTTTATATGTGTGTTTTCTTAGAATTTTACTAAATCTACCTAACATTGTCTAAGTAGTGGTAGAGCCAAGCTGAAGCTATTATTGCTTTCATCACTAATGGGTCGGCTCGTCCGAGGAAGCACCACCCTCTCACAGAAAACCGACGTGAAGTAACAGTGCTTGCATTGTTGCGTTTCGTTCGGTCGGTGAGAGAGCCAGAGACCCACCTACCTTCCCTTTCCCCTTCCTCCTACCCTTCCTGCCCCCCCCCACCCTCCTCCCAAACACAGGCTGGCAACGCACTTGCGACTCCCCTGGTGTTGCAAGTGTCTATGGACGGTGGTGATCACTTAACATCAGGTGACCCATCCGTCCGTTTGCCTCCTATGACATAAAAAAAAATAGTACATACACCATAGATTTACATTCCTTTGTTTAGTAGGTGACAGAGCCACGCTGAAGCTATTACTGGTTTCAGCATGAATGGGTCAGCTCGTCCGGGGTAGTACCACCCCTCTCACAAAAAACCGACGTGAAATAACAGTGCTTGCATCGTTGTGTTTCGTTCGGTCAGTGAGAGCGCCTGAGGCCCACCTCCCTTCCTCTTTCCTCCTTTGCATTTCCTTTCCATCCCCCTTCTCCCAGATGTCGCAAGCGTCTATGGACGGTGGTGATCACTTAACATCACGTAAACCACCAGTTCGTTTGCCACCTTTGATATAAAAAAATTTGAAGATATATTGAGAGGCTAAACAAATTAAGAATGCCGGCAAATAGTCGAATATTGTGGTATATGATAATACATACCTGTTTATTTTTCCTTTAGTGATATATTTTTATTGAAATTTCAAATATAGAGGATAATGATTAAATTATAATACAAAACGTATATCAAGTAAGAGATAAAAACTAGCATAGATAATGTATTCTAAATTTTTAGTGTATACAATTAGTTCAGTATAATATCCACATAAAATACACAAATCAAATGATGGTATCCCGGACGACATGATATACGACTAAATTAAAAAGAAAACTATTTGTGTTACATTAGATAATACGAACAGGACAATATATATATACAGAATGTTTTATTTTTTCAATTTAAGTGTAAAAAACGCAATATATATTTTACAACTTTTGTAACAAAGTTATTAATTTTAGAATCCTCATTTTTTAAACAATAAATGTAGATACATTTTAATGATTTAAATAACAAACCAACGATCACTTAAATCGAATCTCCCAGTAAATCTACATTCGAAGTTGACCACAATAGAATATGTCAGATTACAAGATGAATGATCCGAGTTTTGGTTTCTCGCCCAACCCTACCTGAAATAAAAGGTTGTATTCGCTTTCAAATATAATAATAATATTTATAGATATTTATCTACTCTCTCAGGTACGTATGTCACGGACTAGTGGGTATAAATATTAAAAACGTATAATTTACGCTCATTTTAAACTAAAACATCTAGAGATACTTCTACCGATTTCAATTTACTTAATATGTCAAGCGTTTCTCATTATTTTCCTAAATACGGCAAAAGCATAAAGCTAGGAATGTACATTATTAAATTTTAATTAAACCGCGTTCAAAAATTTTAATGGTTGATCGTGAATTCATCAGTGCCATAGCTAATTATGACGTGATTGCGTTTATTTAGGATTGAATTGTGCAACGCTCGAACCAACTCTGCATATTAAGAGTATCGGATATCCGACGTCGGGCTTTCAGTACACTGAGCTACAAATGACTATATAATATTTGTATTAATTAAATGAAATATTTTTGAAGTTACTTTTTTATGCCCAAAGACAATAAACATATTGATCTCTAGCGTAAAGTGATTGTAGCACTGAGCCTTCATTGTATGCACTTCTCGTGTTTTTATTATGGTATTAACGGCTTTGCAATTGAAAAGTAGAACAGTTTGAAATATTGCTAACACATCTTCAGAGATATCAAAACTCACGGAAATTGCTGGCTTATAATAAGCTGAACTTTATTATTTATTATAATAAGCTTATTTAAATTATTTATTATAATAACCTGAACTAGGCAGAAAAGTATGGAACAAATATTAATTTTGAGCGTGCATATTTACTTTCAAGCTCCATATAAATATACTGTAATACACTAAAATTCGCGTACCGTTGTAATATGGACATTTTCTACTTTTATCATTAAATAAATGAAAGAGAGTCACCGATTTCGTTTAATATATTTAGTATATAGTATAGTTTATATAATATTTGGTTAAATATAGAGCAATCGTAATTAATTTTATCTATCTGAAAGTGAGGTTGTTTGTTTGTTTATTTGTACCGCTATCATGCCTCAACTACAAAACCCATCGTTATGATATTTAGTATACATGTTGCCAGAGGTACAGAAAAGGAGTACAACATATACTGCTCCCGAGGGATAGATAAGATCTATATAAACATGAGTGAAACTAAAGACAAAAGCTATTCAGTTATATTCACAAGTAAAATTTTTATTCGTTGATTTGAATTGGTAATATTAGGAAAATAAAAACTAAAATTATAACTATCAATCTTCTAAAATGCTCAGTCTAATGACTGCATCTACAATTTAGAACTTTTATGTGCAACTGTACCGCAGCAATTCCAAACAATGGCTGCTAATAATAAGGGGCGTCATATTTACGAGCATACGTGCCCTAAGAGCTGAGACGAGCCAACTCTATTGTGCTCAGTCAGACCTCCTATGATTATTTCAGTCCCTTACAGTTTTCCAGAAATCTCTTCTTTATTATGTTTAGATTTTATGGTATTTAGATGAAATTAATCAAGCTTTCGTGGAGTTCATTTGTATTTACGAATTAAAATAGGAATCTTTGAATAGCATTCAGTCGTAAGTCATTTTTACATCACGTTAGGGATGTAGTCCGGTAAAGCTGTTAAGACCTTGTTATGTCAATAATAGCATAGTCAGTTCGAGGGGGGTACCCCACGTTGGGCTATTCGTCTAACAGACTAACTCTATGTGAGTATTATTTATACTATTAGTTAGGATTTATTGAATTACTTGAATGATCATTTACTAATCCAAGACTCTATAAGGCCACGGCGATGTTTTTGCATTTTTTTTCGTCTTATCCATATCGTATTCTTAACTAATAAACTTAACATTTTAAGGTCTTGTTTATCTTATTATTTTACTGACATTGTTACCAAAATAAAATAAAGGTTTCATTTTGCATGCTGACTAAACGCAAACTTTGTAGCTTATGTTGGCCATGAATAGGTATGTAAGTTGTTGCTAGACTAGACCCACGCGGTGACCTAAATTCATGAGCGCCTGCGCACCCGGCGCCCGCCAATCACACACCGTCGTTTCTATCATGAACCGGCGCCTTTCCACAAGCTATAAATCTATAAGTTGTTATGTAAATTCGTATAACAAATTGATTGATAACAATGCTCTTGAATAGTATTTACAAATTCTCTTTCATACTTGATCCGTGGTTTTTTTTAAATTTTATATTTGGCATCCAGTCTTCTAGATTATTACTGTTACTATCAAATAAGTAAAAATATTACAAGTGTCTTGTGATTATTTCAACATTCTAACAAGATGGTGACGTCCCAAAATCCATGCTCCGTGGAATTATTTCTTAACGCTTAACATTGGGTATAAATACGCGCTTTATTTTCCTTGGTCGGGTGTTCAAAAATGCTTTTGATGTTCTTAAGGTAACAAATGAAGACTTAATAGTTTAATCCTGCACGGTTATTTATAGGAATATAATAAGAGTTATATGATTAAATATTTTCTTTTCAGAGATACAAAAAACATAAGAATACGTTTTCTTTTCTTATATTTTTTTTCTTAAACACTAATTTATATTTGAATGAATTTTAATTATTACTTATATCATTACCTTTACATTAATAAATAAAAAAGTATTTTGTTCACATTATCCGGAATCAAAGTGATGATGGCTATGAAGATCTGACGGCTCAGTGGTAATGTATATGGATACAGCGTGATCGACGTTAGTTCAAATCCTGGCCCACTGTCTGTGTTCTCGGTTAAGGAAAAGCTGCTCATGAAACCATATCATTTGCTAAATCATTTAATAAAAATCGCCCGCTTAATTATCACTCAGTTAAACATATTTCGCTAAGCTTCTGTGTATATGTGTGCTCGTATAATATATTTTTTAAACATGCTACTAACAGTATTATATATTATTATATTACTCTGTACTTGCTTCTTCAATTTTCACAAGGTAACATGTTTTACAATATCCGATCTAGAAATACTCATAATTTTAACACGAATCAAGTGAGTTTTTGGCAGGATCATACTTTGTCATGTAGTGGTTGTTATATTTTATTCATAATCCTGTAAAATGACTGTATATTTTGTAATATTCGTAGTGTCTTAGGTTACTTAGTTCGATTACCGAGCACAAGTCAAGGGGTTAACCCCTTCGCTGATTTTTAAGGCCTTGATCTCTAAAGGCGGATTGTATTTTTAGATATGTAGCCAATTTTTTAAATTTAAATTTTATATTACATAGTTTGTGTTTTAATTTTTATGCTGCCAAATATGTTGACCAGTTTATCATAAGTTCTACATTTCTTTGTATGGAGCTTAAGCCTTTATGGTTTCACACAGTCTAAGTGTTTTTACTGTGCCGTAAAATGAAAAAATAGCAAATTCAAGATAGATATAGGCGGAACAAATAGAAAAGATGGTAATTATGGGGTGTAAGATTTTTTCATTCTGTATAATTTATATGGTGATAAAATTCTAATGAGAAAACTTCTTTCTGGTGGTCGTAAAAGCAGTTTAGCTGTTTATTTATCACATTAAATATTGTATATTGAGTTTTCAGACAAAAATTCATTCGTAGCAGATAAGAGTTTTGAGGTGTAAGGGGTGTCGAATAACATCATAAGACTTGAGACACCCAAGCCAACCTCACCTGCACGTGGTGCACCCTGCTGAATAACGAACGAGGCAATGGCGCAAGCGGGGTGGTAGGGCTTTACAGCCCGACTGGATCGCAACCACCATGTATATGGCGAAAAAGCCCGTAATAGTGATTCGCTTCTACGGGTCGCGTTTCGGGATCAGCCTGTGCATATCCAGCTTATTACAGGCCGGCATGATAGTGGCGACCGGCGATGGACAGTGTGTCAATCGGTGGTCGCTATTATTTTTGGATTGTACTGTGCTTACCATCAGGCATAGCGCAGTCACTTTGTCGTGCTTCAATAAAAAAATAAAATAATAATAATGTTTTTATTTTATATTAAAATCAAATAAAGTGTTTTATACATCGATTGCATAGTGTTTAATGTTTCGTATTAAAATATTATGAATTAAAAAAAAATACGAATTAATTTTCCAATTTTTAGATACGTTAAATTACTTGATTTCATACATTGCCTACCTGACAAGCGAAAATAATTAACATTTCAATACTATAGAAACTTAATATTATTACAGAAATTATTAGATAGATATTTGTAAAATTAATAATACGCGTACCTTATGAAGCCCCTATATATATCACATAACCTGAAAATTCACATACATTTATTTTATCTATCAAAGGTACTAAGAAGTAGGCAATAAACATTTTAATGACCGTGTCTGAGATTTGACAAAGATTAAAATGCATGTGAGTCATAAGATTAGTTCATGCATTATGTAGTATATGTAGAAATATTTCCATGAAGTGAACGGCAACGTTTTCTGTTTCGTGCGTTACATATTTAAATACAAAACAAAGAAATATTTATTCTTTGCATAAACTGGTGCTATTTTAGTAATTCAGTTGGATACTGCATTATATTTTACCAAATGGTTTTAACAATTTTCCTAACTTAATAACTTATCCTGTATTTTAAGTTCGAAACTTTTTTCCGAACTGACTATGCTATTGATCTAGCAAGATTTTAACAGCTTCACCGGACTGCTAAGGCAAGCGCTTGCGGCAGTCAGCCGATGTTATTTGGGCAACTACCTCAAGGATGCACACTACACCTCGGCTTGGGTTGTTGCCTAATACATGCAATTCGCGACCTATCTGAGCTAACCAAAGCTAAGCTATATATTCATACTTATATGAGTCATTGAAAAATATATGTTTACCAAGTATACTTACCTCGACAACTCTTATTTGTATTTTGTGTTGGATAATTTTTCTAAACTATTTAAGTTCGATAAGGAAAAATAAAATCCTTCCACATTCATGGGTTTTATTTTTTTTGTTCGAAACAAAAAGACTTCAGCAGTACTATAGTGGGCAATAACGAATAATTCTCTTATAGCACATGTTCAGATTCTGTCATAATACGTTCACAGACAAGAGATATATCCGAATTTAATATATAGTAAAAAAGGACATATTGGACTACTATAAACCTAAATATCACCTTACATGTTACAAAGCCAACAATAGACCGCAAAATCTTAATATAAAATTTCCAAAAATTATAAAATAAATCCTAGAAGGATAAAAGAAGCTTCCAGTGTATCCTATTGAATTAAAATCGTATCTAATATTGTAAATGTGAATGTGCGTTTGTTTATTCCTTTTTTGTCACGTTTTTAAGTTTCTTGGCTTTGACTATTGTGCAGATCAACGTAAAAATTTGTATACAAGTCATGAGTATAGAAAAGAATACCTTTCATTAATAAAAAACCCTGTTCCTGAGGGATAGTTCACATCTTCATTAACGAAGCCATGAACAAAAGCTAGTATATCATAAAATACAAACGTTCGTTGCAAATCGGTTCTCTCTTGCAACATGTTATTTCTTTGCTACAGAACTTCAATACGTGACTAAATAAATTTACACGCCTATGTTTTTATTTAATAATATTACGTTTGCCCATGGCTTCGCTCGTATCCATTTCTATTTGTCATTTACTTTGAGAACAGTATTTTTTTTCTGAATGTAAGGGGGGGTACCTTTGCGTTTCCATAAATATTTAATAGTATAGTATATTTTAACTTTTAATGATTTTGTGTTCTTTCTTCCGTATAAAAATTACATTATTAATAAACAATACAGAAAAATTTGCGGGAATCCGCTAGTATTTAATTAAAATTTAAGCGTTTCATGTATTTCCGGACCAAACTCCAGTACGGCTGTATCGAATTTCACAATGCTTTTATTGGTAGTCTTAACAACTCTCCAGGATTGTCTACGCCATATATATTTGTAACCATTAATAGTGGCTAAAAGGTAATGATAAAGTGTAAGAGAGTCAAATCACGGGATTATTGACAGATATTAAGTAGTAATAACATAACTAAAAAAGACATCTCTCTCTTAATCTAGTTAAAATACGTTGTCCTGGCAAAACAACAAGACCAGTTTCATGACATAGAAGTCGCGTGCATCA
>JACEII010000045.1:3853001-3875778 GCA_014332785.1 Antheraea mylitta
AAAAAAATAAAACGTAGCTTATAAAGCTTTCTATCACAATAAACTCGAAGTATGAGTATGAGCCAACCTTTAAAAGCTTTTCTGAGGACTTGCGGAGCATTAAGCCAATGTGTAGATAAAGATGGTAACAACGCCAGAACGATATGCTGCATGCGCCATAAATACATTTATCTGCTCCGCTTTCGTTTTTAAGATAAATTGGGTCGTTTCACCGATGCGTTGTTTTCGGATTGGAGCATGTACCTTTTTGTAAAATATTCATATAAATATAAGTACAGTTACTAGTATCTATAGGAATGTGTTTGAATTAATGTACTAATTTACTAATTTTAAAATGATTATTGTTTCAGATTTGAATGAAATTGAAGCGATGATTATTTAATTGATAGCATGTTCGGACACAACGTCAATGGACGTAGATTCGAATCCTTGCAACTTTTGGAACTTCCAGTGAAGGAAATCACTGTTGTGAAACCATAGCGGAGTGGTGGTTTTTTTTCTATCTGAGAGACAGTCTATGCGAGCTAGGCTCTCTCTCTTCAGCGGCAAGCTTAGAATTACGCTGGGCCGGCCACCGAGGCGACATGCGGATAGGAGACATCTCTTGTCCTCTATCATGGCGGCAGTAGGCACCTATGCGTTGTTATTACAAAAAAGTTAAATACGTATTAAGTACTTGCTTTAAAAAGGTTTCGAACTAAATGCACCGCGTTCGCCCGAGGCAAGTTCACGTTATCCTTTTACGCAAGTCTAACCTAACCTAACCAAAGCGAGATAAAAGAGCAAGATGGCGAACATTCAGCGAGATACATATATCAAGATAGCTTAGCTTAGGTTAGCTAAGATAGGTCGCGATTTTTGCACAAAACAGGCGACAGCCCAAGCCGAGGTGTGCCGTGCACCCTTGAGTTAGTCGCCCAAACATCCCAAATCGGCTGAGTGCCTTCAGCGCTTGCCTCAATAGTTCGGTGAAGCTGTAAAGACCTCTACAGGTCAACAGCGGTTTCAGTTCGAGAAAAAAAAAACATTCAGCGAGCGCGGTGCATTTAAAACATAACCTTTTTAAAGCAAGTTTTCAATTCGTATTTAACGTTTTTGTAATAACACAAGAAGTAAAACTATTGTAAAATTAAATTTGATCAAAATCGATCTAATATTTTTGAGTGATGCGCGCGTATTAATAAATCACTATGACTTTATCTATATAAGTTCATATTTTTTTCTTCCATCCTCTATTGAGAATAAATGTTTATGTTGAGGATATTGACATATTGCTAGAATGTATCACTCGGTATATATTTATTAATACTTCTTTACTAAGAGTATTAAAATCATATACCACCTTGTAGCATCCCTCTAGAAAAATAACAAAAGAAAAGGTAAACTGCTTAAGCATTTCAATAAAGTAGACATAACGTAAATTACTGCACACATTACAATGGATTCTTACAAAAATAAAATAATCCCCACATGGATTCAATGACAAAAGCCTTCTCGATCCGGAAACACATTCTTAGTCCACGTAATGTATGAGCGTCGTTTAAGCAAAAGTAACTTCGATATTTCATGCTGTGGTTAAGTTATTGGACGTTATTAATAACGTGCCTTTCCTAACTTAATCTGACTTGAAAGCATTGAGGCGTATGTCGTGTAGGCAATGTATTGTTCAAACAACAAATAGATTACAATTGAAGTCGTCTTACTTATCCTTTTGCCGTTAAGTATTATAATGACTAATCTGAACACTAACCTTAATCTCAGTTTAAATTATTTTATACGAAGACAAAGACTTAGTCATTCATCCATGATAGATATTTTATATCGAGCAAATAAATATAATTATAAGTTTAGTCTTACATATTATTTTGCTGTCAAGTATTATAACGACTAATCTGAACACTAACCCTAATCTTGGTTTAAGTTATTTTATATCCATCTATGGTAGATATTTTATATTAAGCAAATAAATAAAATAAGTTTAGTGTTACTTTTTTTTGTTGTTAATTATTGTAATGACTTATTTGAATAGTAGCCTTAATTTCAGTTTAAGTTATTTTATACGGAGTCAAAGAATGGTAGAATAATATATTAAGCAAATGAATAAAATTATTATTTTGAATATTGATTAATTGGTTTGACCGATGAAATATCATTCCGATGTCCGTATGTTTGTATCCCGACTTGTACTAACGAATTTTTCGGTACTCGCATACATTCCATAATGTAAATTGATAATTTAATTATAGTTAAATGTGAAGGAAGATATCGTGACGAAATTGTGTATTTTACTAAACTTTTTTGTGTTTGAAATCGCCGATAGGGGCTTAGTAATCATGCCCCAAAAGACATCTTTTCCCCGGTAGTGAGATTCTTAAAGGCCGTAAGGATTATTTATTATATATAGATTGTATTACTAGTCACCAATTACGGGTTAAAATTTGTACCATTACACACAATAGTTATATTGGAAGCTTAGCTTAGCTTATTAGAATTGAATGTAGGGAACACAGGACACGTGGGCGTGTCCTGTCGTGTCTCTGAACAAATTTCAATGTTTGTATGTTTAAATAACTGGCGTCTGCTTTAAATAATTAAGAGAAGTAAGAAATGAAACGGCTATGCTTTGAACAATGTATAAACACTTCTAGTTTATGGAAAAGGACATGTTTGAATCTCTGAGTCATTTAGAATACCATAATATACATTTATTTTTCTTACTTTGTATTATTAATTGATCATTATTATCGAATATAAATTATGAATATGTATTTTATTTTATTTTTTCTTGTTTACAATAATCTATACTAATATTATAAAGAGGTAGAGTTTGTGACGTTGTAGGGAGTAATCTCAGGAACTACTGGTTCGATTTCAAAAATCTTTCAATGTTATATAGCTAATTTATCGAGGAAGGTCATAGGTTATATCATCATGCTAAGACCAATAGAAGCGGAAAACTAATGAAGAATAATTCAAAATCGTGGTTATTTTTAATTATTATTATTAGCCAAAAGTTAACTATTCCACGCGCACGAAGTCGTAAGCAGAAGCTAGCTATAATTTTTTTACCTAATTCACAAATCAAATGAACACAGTAATCTGAATATAAATTCTGGTATGTTTCTATCTCCATAACCCTAAATAAATAAAGACGATTTAAATTCAAACCCATGTAACTTATACACATTTACGGTCTTTATTTAATATCCATAACGCTTGAAGTTTTGCTAAAGTAAATAGAACCTGCACGTGAAACAAACATTGCTAAGTAACAGTGTATCTTTGTTTATTGTTATTACATCGGATATTATTTATAAATCATTAAGGCGTCGGGTTTATGTACTTAAAAGTAATACTCGAGTGAATCGTTACTCGTTAGCTCGCCTCGCTCAGAGTTACTTCTAAAGAATCCAAGTATCTCTTCAGAATAAGCGCTGTGTCATTGCTCTAGGTAAATGGAACAAAGTTTTAATGAGTGGACTTTCAAATATTTTGTCGGATACTTTCAATTTATTTAATTCGACAACACAATTACTGTATTGATAAAATGTAACTGTTGTATTGGCCGTCATTTTTAAATGACAGTTAGACTCACGCCGCTCTTTAAGCGATGAGTTAATTTTTTTACAGATCATAGTAAAGAGATGTTGATAAGTCACACATATAACTGTACGCTTACAGATATATAGCTGTATAGTATAATTGTTATATTAAAAAATACAAAATAGGATTATGCAATGTATTATTACGTAATGAATTTGAACATATAATATACAAATATAGTTTAACAACAAAATAACTGTCTAATGAATAAGAAACTGATTATTTAAAGTTTAAAATGGGATGGAATTAATATAATTGGAAACGGCTTTCGGATACGCAACTTCCAAAGGGAAAACAATCCTATTGTTACAAAGTACGTAAAAAAAAAGAAAACATAATATCATAAACAAATCCTCGAATAGACAAAGAACGGAAAAATCGTAGCGGTAAATACAAATTATTCCTTCTCAATTAAAATATTTATAATGCGTTCAAAAATAATTTATTGTTACGCATTGATGCGTCTCCGTGTCTTTTGTATCCCACTGAAGAAATACGGACGATTGAGTGGCCATTGGCAGGCGTGTGGGCCGTTGAGGACGATAGAGAATGTTTTTTTTTCTGCATACGCGCCTTGTGGCAGCTATGACTGGACCAAGCTCGCATTGTCCCACCATCCACGAAAATGACGTATGTTTAACATTTAAAAGTATATGAATGTAAACGCATTTTGAACTATAGTTTTTTATATCATTTAGTAATTATGTAATATCATTTCTAATTTCTAATTTAAATTCTATTTCTAAATATTTTTACAGGGGATATATATATAAATCTATAATAATACTAATAATATTATATAGAGGTAAAGTTTGTGACGTTGTGTGTTTGTGATGTTGTAGGGGGTAATCTCAAAAACTACTGGCCCGATTTGAAAAAATATTTCAGTGTTATATAGCTCATGTATCGAGGTAGGTAAAGACTATATATCATCATGCTAAGACTAATGGGAGCGGAGCACCAATGAAGAATGTTTCAAAATCGGGGCTTTTTTCTTTTGAGAGCTTCCGCTGCTTATGTTAGCTCAAAGAAACTATTCCACGCGAACGAAGTCGCGGGCACAGGCTAGTACTTAATAAAACGTATGTTCTATCCTGTATCGAGAATAAATGTTTATTGTGAATATTGACATATTTTATTGCTAGAATGTATTACACGGCATAATAATATTTCTTTACTAAGTTTTAAAATCATATACCACCTTAGCCTATGCCTATAGAAAAATAACAAAAGAATTCTTTAATTATTTCATAATGTCTGTATTGTAAATTAAACACTATAATTCTATAGGTAATAGAATCATATTTTATACGTCTGTTTATAGTGAATTCATGAAAACACTAACGCACATAGAGACCATAAAAATCGCCTGAACTGCACAGCCAGAGATAGCAACTATCTAGATGATTACTCAAAGAGACAGAGGACAAATAAAGCTTGTCCTTATCACAATGTAAGTAAGAACATCGGAAACAATGTCGTAATTTACATAGTGATTTAAGTTATTTAGGCATTACTTGAGTTTATTAGTTGATTTGTTTGTGTTGTTGTCTGTCGATTTAACTAGCTTTTACTTCAATTGTCACCTTTTATATAAAATATAACTGGTTTTGGTAATTACCTCTAACTTTGTATACATGTATTGCAAAAATATCATTTAAACTTGAAAAATTTATGTGTATTCTGCTATATTCGTCATAATTATAATTACTAAAATTTTTCAATATTATTTTATTCTAGTTTTGTTTTTTTTTTATATTTCTATTATATAATTGCATCATTCTTTTATCTTTCTTTCACAATATTCAGTCAGTATGGAACGTTTGTAAGGATAAAGCGATTATGTGGTAATATATCTGGACACTGCGGGGACTGACAGAAGTTGACATCTTACAATGAATCTAAGTATTGAACGAAGGAAGAACACTATGTTTTGATGCAACCATTGCATTAGTTGGGCAGTAGAGGTTTTCCAAACGCCCACCGTGTCATAACTAATATTAAAAACTAATCACTAAGCGACTTCAACTGCATCTAAAAGTAAGTACCACTTAAATAGAACTAAAATGCAGACAACATTGAGTGCAAACGCTAAAAAAGGGCGTACAGACGGTAACCTTCTGTAAAAAATGTAAGTAGCTCTCATATGAAAAACAAATAATTTAACTAATTGCTTGTGGTATGAATTTAAGGACATTATAAATTTGAACACTATATAACAGCCTATACTCAATTGAAAGTGATAGAGCCACGCTGAAGTTATTACTAGTTTCAACATGAATGGGTCGACTCGCTCGGAGTAGTAGTACCACCCGATTCACAGAAAACCAACGTGAAATAATAGTGCTTGCATTGTTGCGTTTCGTTCGGTCATTGAGAGCGCCGGAGGCCCTCCTCCCCACTAATACAGGCTAGTAACGCACTTGCGACTCCCTTGGTGTTGCTAGTGTCTATGGATGGCGGTGATCACTTAACATTAGGTGACCCGCCTGTTCGTTTGCCTCCTATAATATAAAAAAAAATCTTAGAATATATTCCTCCATTTAAAAACCACACATATATCCATAATTTGATTGCAGAATGTGGTATCCAAACACAAGGAAGTTTGCTTGAGTTATCATTACTTCAAAGTAAACTTCATAAAAATAGATAAGAACTTTGTACGTGATATTTCATAATAGAACTTATAGACCACAAGCGCGTATTTAAATTTTAATTAATATCATAGTAATAATTACTCTACAACAACACAACTTAACAGGCCAAGAGAAATTTAAGCTATGCG
Organism: Antheraea mylitta; assembly: GCA_014332785.1. Lineage (NCBI taxonomy): Eukaryota > Metazoa > Arthropoda > Insecta > Lepidoptera > Saturniidae > Antheraea > Antheraea mylitta. The sequence continues at coordinate 3,859,390 of JACEII010000045.1, forward strand.
TGTTGGTAAACCTCGATAAAATCAATTTTGTACTTTACTGTCGGATGTCATAATAAATACTGGTATATAGCCTTTCATTTCCAGCATTATTTTGAATTAACTACCGTAGCGTTGTGTGTCCAAAAATAAGTCTTAGTTACTTTTATTTTAGGGCAGTGTTGTTCTAGCAAAAGTTTTAATATGACGATATTACCTTTCTCATGTTTCTTGGACAGTATTTATTTTTGTGTGAGTCCAAATTCTTGTTAGATTCGAGTGGTGAGAGGAAACTGGTTTCGGATTGTGCCTGGTATAAATATGTAGATAGTAACGCCCCCGAGGTGATCACTACTTGTTATGAAGCATTTTGAATATTACATCGTATATAATGTTATATTTTGTACCTTTATCAACAAAATAAAATTTATTTTGTTATACATCTTTAATTTATTATAATCAATTTTGACATGCATTTCTTGATAATAAATAAACTTTTATGAAATTAGCAATTATGTTATTATGCTTAAAATGTACATTAGTGAAATTTGAATGTTGATGTGTTTGTTTCGTACGCTTTCATGCCTTAATTAATGTCATGCCTTAATAACAGATCATTAAGGAATTTGTTATACATATTAGCACGAGTATAGAAACAGATATATACCGTTCATTCAGAAAAAAATACTGTTCCCGAGTGATGAATCAAATCGAACTTGAGTGAAGCCGGGAGCAAAAGATAAATTAAAAAATATAGCTTTTATAATAAACTCAACTTTACAAAGTATTAGTAATGGAACATGATCAACTACGGCGGGGTATTTGCTTAATTTTTCATTACTAATTGCGTTTAAGTACATACATCCTGCTCCGTTATGCGAAAATACAAAGTATGGCAATCTCTCGGCCCTTTACATCAATCTGTATTCACATCTCATATGGCAGTGAGAAATAATTAAGGCAACATGTTGTGATCGGACAGAGAACAATAGAGACGAACGAAATATAAAAACCAGGACGCATACAAGCACAAACGCATCACAGAATGTGCCTCAGACTGGGACCGTCCTGCATCTCTGCCGAGTATTAATTAGTCATTATGGGGTGACAATGGCTTAAAAACAAAAGAAAATAATTTAAATGCTTAAAATTCTATTTAGTTATTCTGTTACTTCGTTTTAAAAATGTATAAATTGAAAACATGTCTGCATGAATTTATATTATTGCGTACGTAAGTCTACGTCTCCCATTCGTATTTCAGTAAAAGGCATACTTTCTCGAAACCATAGTTTTTATTGGAGAGTTCACAAAAGTTCACTGTCCGAAAAATTAGCCGTAATCGTGGTTCACCTAATTAACGAAAAAGTGTCGCCATATCAAGGCGCCAGAAAAGGAGGTCCAAAATACACATACATTGGCCGTCGTGGAACTCAAAAAACTGTTTAAAAATCATTCGCCCCGCCCATCATCCGCCCAGCAACTCTTGCACACTTATGATTTATCGTAACGAAGACAACCCGCCCCTCGCCCTAACTACTCGGCTTCCGTTCGCTAATTGTACGTACACATTGCCCTTTCGAAATCTCAAATCGCATTCTTTAGTTTGTTATCGGGAGCTTAAAATGACGCGGTACTCCACACTTCGTAATCGAATTCGATACGGCTTATTCGTATTAATCGTTTGATTCACGTGCTGTACCAGTCGTGTGCCTTTCTACCGAACCAACGTTTTTCTGGACATATTTCAATTTACATATTATATAATAATATTCGATCTCATTCACACAATATAACAGTTATAGCGATCTAAAAATATCGTCATTGTCCTTTACGTCTATTTATCAGTTTGTTCAATTAGCGTTTCTGCATGTATCTCCTTTCCAAATGTATAAAAAAATAATAAATTAATATTATTATTACTCTTTGAACAAGTTAGAAGAAAATTGCACCTAATGTAATAATAATTGTCGTTTATTTTATGTTATAGGAGACAAACGAACAGGTAGGTAACCTGATGTTAAGTGATCACCACCGTCCATAGACACCAGCAACACCAGAAGAGTCGCAAGTACGTTGCCAGCCTGTGTTGGTGGGGATGGGGAGGGAGAAAGGGTAGGGATGGAAGAGTTGTTGGATGTGGACCCTCGGCGCTCTCACTGATCGAACGAAACCCAACAATGCAAGCACTGTTACATTACATCGGTTTTTTCTGTGAGGCGGTGATACTACCCCGAGTGAGCCGACCCATTTATGCTAAAACCTATAGCTTCAGCTTGGCTCTACCACCTACAAAACTATAGAATATGTTCAATACTAGCAAATAATAACAGAATAAGATATATCTATAATATTTCTCTGACTTTAGCTCACAGATGCAGGTACCAATACGGAACAAGCCTGATAGTATATGAACATATAAGAAATGGTACAAGTTGAAACAAATCACTATACGATTAACCTACTATTATTTATAATTATGAAAAAGGAAAGTTAAAGAATTTGTACAATAATCCTTTATTAGTTTAATTTGTAAATTAATAATTTTGTGTAAAAATAATAGGCGTACCTTAAAAGAATGATTTGAACATCTATACTTTTACTACTTCTAAGACATCTGCAATAGTCGAAATGACTAATAAACATTTATTAAGTAATCGGTTTTTCCGCAGATATTTAAATAAAATAAAGAATGATCCTTGTATATTGAAGTTTTACATTCAATGAATTGATAAACTGTTCTTGAAAATTATAGCTTTTACAATTTTTACTAAATATAGATTATTAGCAGATAACATGCCCGCAGTTTTTCTCGCGTTAATATGGTAAACGAAAATTTTCTATTTCCCGGAAATAATCAATTTTCTTGAAGAAAGGTAGCCTTTTTTTATACCTTTGAAAACGTATATACAAAATTTGACGGTTTTTTGATCGGTTAATTACCTATTTAAGTTAAGAAAACGTAACAAACAGACTCATATTCGAACTTTATACTATTAGTCAGGATTTCATTAATATCGGTTTATGTATAGATTACTTGGAACATATTTATCAAAATGTCAAATATTGTAGTCACCTGCAATTGACTATATATATACAATTCTTCCCACATACTATATTTTATTTAGACCATCCGCGCACTCACGATTAACTTAATTATCTACAAATATGCTCCTAACTCCATAAATCTTATGATAGATGTGAATTCTTTCATTGCTTAAACATGTCTACATTAGCTAACGAGGCAGATAGCATATTCATAGAAAGAAAGTAAGTATTATATATAGATATAATTGAATATGTAGCTATTCACACTTATGTACGTGCAAAGTAATATAATTTGACGATGTATCAGTATTGTTTGCTGATTTAATAACCGGTCACGATCCAAGGACGTAGTATGGACGTATACAGAATAATTTGGAAGTGGACATGGCTCGTTCTCACGCTGTTGGCATTCTTACTTAGTAGACAAAACGTATTCATAAACTTACACATAACGTTGGAACATATTTAAAAAAATTGCTTTACGCAAATTGAACGATTATATTTTTTGATATTCACATTATGATATTTACATACACATTTATTTGTATATTTATTACCTCATTTACAACAATAACAAGTGACAGCTTTTAACAGAATTGTCTTACTAAATTTTTGTTACATATATTTGATATGAAATAAAAAAAAATACCAAGCTTATTTGGCTTAAATGTTGCACCTATTAAAACACAGTTGTATCGATGAAATGATCATACATAAGCACGATGTATCCATAGTATTCGAAAACTTTCAGAAGTAACCCGTTTGTTATCTTGATAAATCGAAATGTCTCAACAAGTAACACTAGTGACGCCGCGTTCTCGCTATTATCCGTTAATTTGTATGACCACGGATTGAAATAATTACAGTTCTACTGGAAGCTCGTTCCCAATAGCTATATACACTAAGAAAAACATCATATTTATATCATTGGCATCTGAATTCATAAATTATAAAGTATTTAACAGATGCCCAAAGCCTGAGTTTGTATTGTACATAGGATTTATGAAATATATTATGTAATAGCAACCGTCTGTGACTTCGTCCACGTAAATAACAATATATAATTCAATAATAATAAAATAAAATCTAGTGCCACCTAGTGAAGATTAAGGATATTTTTTATACGTTTTAAATATTGAAATGACATATACAAAACTTCATTATAATCGGACGAGTTTAAACAATAACTCTCCATTGCTTTTTTATTTTACTATTTTAAGTATTATTGATAATTTTAATTAATAATTACGAAACGAACCAGAAACTATACGTTATATACAAAATTTTATTAACTTAGTTTGACTTTTCCAACAAAATTTACTATGCTGAACTTTCCTTTAATCAATTTTGAGAAATTAAAACTAGGCTTAAATTAACACGTAAAAAAACGTATATAGTAATTTTAGGGATTCGCGTTTTGTTGGAAAAAAGAGAGTTTACAAAAATGCTTTGTTGTATTCTTTTACACTAATTAAATTACCCAAAATTAATTTTGGGTTAATATTTCCAATGTAGAGCAGAGCCACGAGTGCTCTGTTGACGTTCGAGGTTAGGAGTTTACACACACGAACAAGCTCGTTTGTATACGTGGGTGTTTGTATAATTATGTATAAGCTTTTAGTTAATATAATGTCCTTAGAAACGACATATATAAAGAAATTTTGACCCAAATAACTTAATCCTATAAAGGGGAGGAGTAAGTTTATCATTAACATTATAATTTTGTATTTGAATAAGAACACGATTTTACATTTTAATGTATCATTGTTTTGTATTTTTTATATATATAGGTCGAAAAAATTATAATGTATTATGTTTTTTTTGTTAATATATAAAAAAAATATTGTAGTCTATGATATAGTTCTTAAGAATAGTGAACAAAATCGGCTGAATGCCTTCAGCGCTCACCTCAATAGTTCGGTGAAGCTGTAAACACCTTTCCAGGACAAAGGCGTTTACATTTCGAAAAAAAAAAATATTGTGAATATATTATTTTTATTGTCGCTACAAATAATTGACCAGTACAGTTAAAGCTCGCCAGTTAAATAACAAGCGCACTCTATCTATGACAAATTGGTCGGTTAAGCGACGCACGATGTTCTGAATAAATTACCAACGGGCTGTATTCCTAAAAAAACCTGTCTTGTTTATTATAATTATGTATATGTGTGTGTTGCTTTTAATGTTACGAGTTCTTAGTGTGCATATGAATATTCTAGTTAAAACGAACAACGCGTAGACTAAAAATAATTATATGCTATTTAATATCTTATTAACTAATAAGTTACTATTGTACTTTATTAATGGTTAGTTACGTGTTCAGATCTGATATGTTAACTGTTTAAAATGAGTATAATTGCATTATTTTTTCATTACATTTAGTTTTAAGTAAGTGATAATAGAACAATAAATATATAATTATTACAGGGGCAGTTTTAAATGAGGACAGTATTGCACAAAAACACCAGAAAAACAAACGTGGATCGTTAGTGAGAACAAAGACCAAATAAAATGTTCATCGTGTTCTATTAAACTGGCATGTTAATTATTAATTTAAAAATATAGCTATATCATAATTCAAAATAAAATTATACTAAATTATGTTAGTTTATACTTGGTTAAAAAAACGCAATTGCGAAAAGCATTCATCATATCTTACGAGTTACATGGATTCGGAGTATGTGCTTATGACGTGTCATTGCAGTTTCTCATTAACAATACAATATATTTTTTAAAGAAGCGTTTACTTTGGTTGAGTTTAGTTAAAAAAGTCTTTACTCCTTTTATGCCTTTTTGTCATGTTTTTCTTTAGACAATGGTAGCTCAATATAAAACTGATATTAGATTAATTTTATCGTTTTCCAAAGTAATAGCCAATTTTATAAAAAAAAAAACATTATATTTTATATAATTTAGAAATAAATATTGCAAAAATCATGCGATGTGTTTATCAACAAATAATTCGTATTACAATTTCTTCTTAAAGTAATATTATCTGTGAATGTATCTCTAAGTATATATAAATGTATATTTAAAATTAATATAATCAAACGTTACATTAAAAAAAATTCAATCTATATAATATATGAATATACTGTTAATTTTTTTTCTATTGTCCGTAGATTCGGCTACACGTGACTAAATGAAACAAGACATCTACTTCTCATATAAAAGACTTCAACGGCCACCTAGTCTGTTGTGCAGATGTTATTTGTGAAATTATGAGATCGTTAATTTTAACAAGTATTTAAATGTACGTATTAGGTATGTAATTTAAGTATTTAAATTTTTGCATCAACATTAAATAAAACAATATAATTTAAATACAAGTATATTGATTTTTATTTTAGAGTAAGTCATTTATTTATTGAGGTTTCTATGTCATTCATTTATATCACTTGTTATGATTTAAAAGGGTGCAGAACCGATTCGATAAGCAATACAAAGCAATAAATTACAAAAATGTTAAAATAATTTTTCCCAGCTTATAAAAAATTAATTACTCTATCATCATTTAAACTGTTTACAATTATTAGTTAATATAATAAATGATACAAAATATCGAAAACCAAATATTTTTTCTAAAATTTTTGTATAATAATATAAATAAGGATAAATAGATTACATATTTATTTCAAACACGAACAAGTATGAGTAATTTAACAAACATCACCTAAATAAAAGCACTAAGAAGAAAACCTTACTACAAACAAATAAGAGTAGAATGTAATATCATTATATTACTAATAATGAAAGATCATTTATGACCCCAGACGCAGTACACTTGCAATATTACGATAAACATTAGTCACTAAACTCATTAATTTATGATATCGCTGGAACAGCTTTTAGTGCCAGTACATAAAGTAGTCATGACTTATCTACAGATGATATAGAATCGTATGGGAATCAATATAAATAAATTGGCCAATAGAATTGCTCCGGGTACACGCTTGGCCAGAGATCAGATACTATAACTCAACACGCAACATATCAATTAAAGGGCGTATTAAACATCCTCATCTCCATACAGAGAGTGCAGTTTAAACGTGAATACGCTATTTGTTTATTTATTAACTTGTTACTTACAATGCCACTTTAATGTGTCAACACTGAAGTAGTGTATGACAATTGTTTAAATGATGTTATATTTTCAAGTCTATAAGCGCAGTTACTTGATTTTCAATAGAATTTTTTATCCCAGTAATAAGCAATTTTTTTAATATACATTATTACTAGCATCTATTCGCGACATCGTCACCGTGGAATAATGATTCTGGGCTTACTAATACGCAGCAGAAGCACTCAAAATGAAAAAAAAACGATTTTGAAACAATATTCATTGGTGCTCCGCTCCTATTGGTCTTAGCGTGTTGATATATAGCGTATAGCCTTCCTTGACATATGAGCTATCTAATGATGACACTTCCATACATCTTTTCATCACCCTTTCAACCCCTTACAACTACCCTTTTCCGCAAAAAAAAGTAGCCTATATCTTTTCTCAGGCTCTAGATTATCCGTGTGCGAAATTTCATTTAAATCGGTTTTTGCGTGAATACCCGACAGGCGGACAAAGTTACTTTCATATTTATAATATTAGTAAGTGTTGAATTGTAAAAGCAACATTCTTATAAGTTATAGTTGGCGCCACTGTCTTGATACATTATATATATTGTCTATGCAATTGTCTATTGATGTTCTCTCTGTGGTGCTCTGTGCGTAATAAAAGTGTCGTTCATTTATAAAACAATCTTTTCATTATTACTAAAGTGACCAAAATCCTACAGTAAGAATTAAAAAAATAGTTAGTTATTTATAAATATTATAATTTAATCGCCATTAACATAAATTTGTTCTTTTTTGTATATTAAGCGATGTCTGAACTAAGAAAAATATTAAAATTCCAATCTTTCACATTTATAAAAAGTTATATTAGTAACATTTACATTACTGAAATATTCACATAAATAGATCAATGAAAAATCATATATTATTTATTATCCTTAGAAACGTTACAACCACGTTACGAAATTAATTCAGTCACCAGGCGTAAATAGCAGCATAAATAACATCACTATTTAGATATATACAACGACATAATAATGCGATTATTTGCAGAAAGCTGACATTTCCATCAGGCGAAGGAGCAAAGGCTATCGTCTGTTGTATAGGGACATTACACACGACACTAACGCCGTAGAGATATCTCTGTTTTGTCATAAATTGCAATTTTATTTACGATCAATATCTTAGGGTGATTCACAGCCGACAGCACCATTACCAATGTCCGGTTTTGTGTTTTTCTTCTAAAAATTGATGTTTAAGTTTTCTTTTTTTTTCGATCTGACTATACTATTGACCTAACAAGGTCTTCACAGCTTCACCGGACTACTAAGGGGAGCGCTTTAGGCACTCAGCCGATTTTATTTGACAACTGGCTTAAGGGTGCACGGCACACCTCGGCTTGGGCTGTTGCCTGATACATGCAATTCACGACCTATCTGAGCTACCTAAGCTAAATTAACTATTCATACATATATAAGTTGTTGAAACATATATGTGTACCAAGCATACATACCTCAAGGACTCTTGTATATATTACGTATCGGATAATTTTCTAAACTATTTCAATTTGTTAAGTTTTCTTGTTCTCAATCTATTCAATATGAATATCATAGAATTAATATATAACTGATTTTTTAAGAAATTAAATAATTAGGACGTTTAGCACAACTTTCTGTGATGTTATATGATATGTATTTTATAAGATTTTCTTCTAACGTGTTGAATACTAAAATAAAGATATACCTAAGTAATTAGCAATTAAAGTTTTATCTAATTATCATACACTGATACCTTGTGCTCCATTAGACAAACACCACAAATTAAAGAAATAAACAACTCAAAACCCTTTAAATTTTAACGTAAAATCCTTAGTTTTATCTCCCTCCAGTGGTAATATCAACGGTGAAGTGTGTATGTACATGTATATGCTCGTATTGGAATAAAAAGGCCCACATGATTTGCCTTGCAATGAAATTCGTGGTCTCTTTATGACTTCCATTCGTAAGACTTTATTTAATCATATTATTTTGCGTAGGCATTCTCTTTATAGCATTCACCAGTCCACCTTCAATTGTATTATTTGTATAGACAATAAATAACTTTACATAAATAGGTAGTCGGACATCAATTTTGATAAATGACTACCATATGTGATACTGAATTGCAAAAAGGTCATCGACAGTACTTATACAGACAGCGTGATGACTACCTCAAGAATTATCTTCTTTTTCATTACGCAGATCGATAATACCAACGTTCTAATTAAAAGCATCAAGCTGAATACTTTCTTCGTGAACTGGTGAGTTTAATACGTAAAGCTACTTCGACCAGTTTTTTTAATAAAATGTTGATGGGAAGAGATAACGTTGCTCTATACAGCTTTCTACGGAACGAAGAAATATGTCAGACATTAACACAACTCGTGTGCCTTTAAGAGAAAATCACTTAGCTTTAATTAGATCTACACTCATTATAGAAAAAATATTATGATTTAAAATAAGATTTAAAGCGCATCCAATGATTTACTATTTAAACTACAACATAAATTATACGAAGATAGTAATAAACTTACTTATGAAACATTAATTTTAACTATTCTGAACATTGATGTACAAAAACCCAAGATTCACACTTATAGCCGTTAGGCAAAAATGAGTGCGTAATTTTGAATTATGCAGTCGTTTCAAATGGTCCCACGTCGCTTACGTCCTTGTAAAAAACAACTTTAGATCATTCGGGTTAGATTGAATTTGCAAAGCCATAGGTTTACGCCATAACTATAACGACGTATGTATATTGAAGAGTTTTTGCAGCCGGTTTTGAGCGCTGCTTTTATTCGAAGCTGTGTGTCTTGGGTTTTTATATGTCAATGGTTCTGACGAAATAAAGTCTATTTTACTTCCTAAGTTATAAAAGAAGTATATCTCAGCGTTATTCAGCATATATATGTTTTCCAACTACTTATACAATAAAACATTTTCATTGCATGTTGTTAAAGCAAGCTATCAAGTGATTATTGCTAGTTTGCCTTTGAGTACACTTATTTTAATGTTAAAACTGTAGATGAAATGAAGATTATGTTAAATATTGATATGAATTATTTTTATAACATGTTTCCTATTAATTACCAGTGTTTATGAATACGTAGCCTTCTTACACTAAATAACATCAGAAAAACCTATAAAGCGTTTCCATCACATATTTTCAAACAGATTTACTTAACAGGTTTTATAAAAAGTTACTTTAAGGAACAATTTCTCAAAACGAAAAAGAGAGGAATAACTTTTATATTTTGATAATTGTAACAAATTTCTAAATTACCTTTAATTACGCTCAACAGCACCACTTATGTTGTAGGAAAAATTTACCAAAATTGACGCAGAACAGAAAAGAATGGCGTAAAGGGGAGGAGGCTTTTGTCCTGCGGTGAGAAGAAGAGCAATGTCCATAATGATGTTGACTGAAGATGTTAAAGCATATAAAACTTACTTAAAAATAGTTAAGTTTAGTTATTACTTAATGTATATTAAATTTCTTATAACTACTATATTCTCAACTAACTAATACCCACGACTTTGACTGCGTTGACCTTGAGCATGCATACCGAGACTTGCCCCATTTCTCCAGTAGTTGTTCAGTGATGCATGCACAATGGCAGACTTCTATTATTTTATTTATATAATTATTTTATAAAATACCCCACTTTTTGTATGACACTGAAATGCATTTACTTATCTACTCCTCTCTCGTACTTAACTTGCACCGTCAATCAGATTACAATAACTTGTCGTAGAGTAAACCGATTAAAAAAAAAACAAAGACTAAATATTACTCGAGAATATGCTTTATTCTACTGGTGATGTGTTATCATAAATATAGTAGTTTAATAGTGTTTCGGGTACAAACAAACAAACAGACATCTCTTAAAATAATTTAAATCTATCTAATTACTTGTCTTTACTGAATTGCAATATTTGTTTTATCTTAAATTTAAAATAAAATTTTAATCTGAAAGATGCAAATATGTTAAATTTATGTACTTATTATTCTACAGAAAAATTAACCATGTTTTAAACAAAAACTTCTCAGTCACTTATCGACTGAATAAGAATAGCAATAATAGTATTTAAATTGATAATTGATAAAAACGATGATACAATGCTATAAATCTGATTCCTTTTAGATAATATATCGCTTAAGATAAGATCTAATAGCGTATACAGATCTAAGATTGACGAAAAACGTAATTATGAACTATCGCAGCACCAAATAAGTATAAAACAGATGAATATTTTGTAAAATATTGTCAATGCAATTTCTATAAACATTAATTACATTTATTTTAATCAAAAATGACATGATAAAGTTAATATAAATTTTAAAATATTTTATACATTATTACATAGTATAAAATAAAATCTACCAAGTCTGTCTGTTTGTTTGCGATAAACATGAATGGATGGATTTTGATGCGGGTTTCACCATAGGATAGAGTGATTCTTGAGAAATGTTTAGGTGTATAATTTGCCAAGGTTTTTTATCAGAGTGCGACAAAATACGTTGGTCCCGCTAGGTTTAAATAAAATAAAAATGTTCATGTGGGGAAACCATATAAGATACTAGCCTCTGCCTGCGGCTTCGTTCGCGTAGTTACTTTGGTTAACGCTAACACGCAGCGAATGCTCTCAAGAGGAAAACAGCTCGATTTTGAAACATTCTTCTCCGCTTCTATTGATCTTATCGTGATGATATATAGCCTGTAACCATCCCCGATAAATGATCTATATAACACTTAAAGAGTTTTTCAAATCGAATCAATCGTTCCTGAGATTTCCACCTACAACGTCACAGTCACAAACTTTACCTCTTTATAATTTAGTATAGATGTTTATAATTAGAGAAATGGAACGTATAATGTAATATTTAACGAAATATGTTACAAAACCGTTCTTGATAAGTAATAGTGAAAGTAATTTTACAAAGTTAAAAAATACTATCAAATTAAGACAAATGTCATTATTTTTTAATCTTCAAATACTTCCAAAAATCAAATATAGTGTTAACGATTCATGCAGTAATCACAAATGAACCATGTATGAATTGATACACTGATTGTCAATGTAAGACAATAACCAATTGATTCAGTTAATTGTCTGTTAATAATTGAGTTTACTGAATCGAAGCTCTAATCCAATAAAAACTGCAAGTGAACGTTAAATACGAAGATAAAAATTGTATTCTTATTTAATTTTATTACATACCGTAACGTTTATATTGCAAGGCGGAAGAAATTATTTCAAAACTTTAATTATCTGTATACCAGTTACAACAGTGTTTCTCAACGTGGGGCCCACGCCCCACAGAAGGGCAATTTGATCCTTAAGGGGGGCATTTTAAAAATGGACTTGACAAGACTTTAACCCTTTCGTTTGGGTTATATAAATGTAATGCTAGATTCGGTGACAAATTTGACAAAAAGGGGAAATTTGAAAAAAACCTATAAACAATTATCAGGTATAATCTTGTTTGACAATCCCAAAATATCAACTGGGTAATTAAATCGTCAAGTTAAGTAAGTTTTTCATTTTGTTTTGAAATTATACTTACCATGTTTTGATAACAATTTCAGATTGATTTTTCTTAAACTTATTATTTATATTTCTTAAGGAAACAAAACAATTTTTAAAGGTTAAAAAGTATGTGGGGGGGGGGGATATAAAATTTTAGAAATGTCAAGGTGGGGCATGGCCTGAAAAAGGTTGAGAATCACTGAGTTACAAGGTTTCCTTATTCGAATTATATAATATGTTTAAGAATCATAAACTCTAAAAAATACTATATTTAATACACCAAAGATAATTTCAATACATAAATATAGTTTGTATAAATCTTAACCTAACTGCATTCACTTATATACGATTAAAATGGAATAGATACATAAAAAACAAGACCAAATTTTATAATAACTAAATATCATAAATGGAAGTCCTCTGCCACGTCTATCTGTCTGTCTGTATGCGATAAACCCTAAAATTATTGAACGAATTTTCATGTGGTTTTCATAAATAGATAAAGTGAATTAATGAAGAAGGTTTAGGTTTGTATGATTTGTCAAGGTTTTTTTATCATCAGGGCAAGATAACGTCCGTCAGGCCCACTAGTTACATATAATAGATATAGTATATAAAATTATAAATGCGAAGGAAATTTTAACGCAAAATATACTAATGATCAATCATACCAAGAATAGATAGATATGAGTAGGTTCGCAATCAATAATGTTGTTTTTTTTCGAACTGTCTACGCTATCGACCTAGTAAGGTCTTAACAGCTTAACCGCACTACTAAGGCGAGCGCTTAAGGCACTCAAACGATTTTATTTGACAACTAGGTCAAGAATGCACGGCACACCTTGGCTTGCACTGTTGTCGGACTCATGCAATTTTCGACCTATCTTCTTTTTTTTTTAACGTGGGGAAATCCCTTATTGATACCCATCTTTCCGGGGGAGAGGGTGGGTTATGTCCGACCTATCTGAGCTAACCTAAGCTAAGCGACATATTTATACTTATATGAGTTATCGAAAGATATATGTGTACCAAGCGTACATACCTCAACAACTCTTATGTGTATTTTGTGTCGGATAATTTTTTTCTAAATTATTTTAGTTCGATAAAGGAAAAACCAAAAATAAAACCCTTCCACTTTCATGTGTAAACGTGAGTGCGTGCACATGTGTGGAGGCGATATGTGTAAAATTGTTATAGTGATGTAAGATTTCGTGTCACTGTATCGCGCGGCATATATGTTGTAATATTCATAGAAGAAAGGTTTATGAAAAAAACTTGATCTCATACACTTACGATATTATTTTTTTTCTCAGTGACTTTTAATTTTGGTAATGTTTAACGTTTTTTTTCGTAACGTGATAACGTGTATAGGTGTTTATAACATAGATTGAAATATGCGTCAAAATTTCATTATATATTTGTTATAAGATCGTCTTGACTACATCGTGACTTGGCTACGTTCAATATACTCACATAATAGCCTAAACATGGAAGATCATAAAAACCACAATACAAAAACGACAAAAAATTAACTCTAATCGTATAATACTTCCATGAAAATATTATATTTATGTGGCAAAGTCTCTTGTGAAATTAATTGAAGAGCAACAAAGTAATTCTTTACTATAATTATTATATACTAGCTTCTGCTTGCGACTTCGTCCGCGTGGAATAATGACTTTGGGCTAACTAACACGCAGCGAAAGCTCTCAAAAGGAAAAAAAAAACACGATTTGGTGCTCTGCTCTTATTGGTCTTAGCATAATGATATATGTATAATCTATAATCTATCTTCTCTCTATAATCTATAATATATCTTCCTCGATAAACGAGCTAACAATGAAATAATTTTTAAAATCGTAACAGAACCTTGTAGTCCACTGAAGTTGTTAAGACCTTGCTAGGTCAATAGCGTAGACAGTTAAAAAAAAAAAGTAGCGAAACTTCGCATATTTTCATACAAGCTTCCTTCCCCTATTTCCTATTGTTATTTTAAACCTTTGCAGGTAATACTGTTACAAACTTTGAACGTTATATTTATTTATATCTAATCAACAGCCCAAAAAATAAGTTCGAAGCTTTTAGCTCTAAGAATGGCGACACTTCCATGCATCTTTTCATTCCCCTTTCAAACCTTTACAATCCTTTTTTTGCATTAAAATTAAATAAATTGCTCTGGGCTACATTTGTACCAAATTCCATTTAAGTCGATTCAGTAGTTTTAGCGTGAAAGCGCGACAGACAGATAGAGCTACTTTTGCAATTATAATATTCGTAAGCACATTCCAAACAAAGATAAGTTTTACAGGTAATAATAATAACAAAAAAAAAATGGTCTATAATTCCATTTCATGTCCTTCTAGTTCTATGCTGTTGACGATTATTTAAAATCTAACCCAATATAATACATAATTTTTTACTTTCTAAGTTCTATATAATTATCTTTAATATAAATATTATAATTGTAAGTGAATTTGACGTCAACGCAGCTGCACATTACAGTATAATGCATTAATTTATCGTGAGTGGCTCTATATCGTGTGGTCATTTAGATCATAAAACAATAGAACAGTTGCAGCCGAGAGAATGCAATGCGCAGTTATGCAAATTGTAAGGGTCGCGACCGTAAGTATGAATATTGATACAGCATTGTCGAGATTGCAGATTTACTTCGCGATAGTCTGAACATCTAGTCTCTATACAGCACGATTCGTAAACGAATTACCCTAAAACGAATACGCCGATTGTTTTTCTAATCCAGTTTCATGTTTCAATTTATCTTTACATTTACAAGTTCTAGAACGTTTTTGCTTTTTAAAGCCTTAAAATAAATTGAAACATAATTCTTTCCCTCAACTGTATCACAATACTTTAAGAATAATAAGAATGGCACGAAGAGAGACAACCGAGTGGTCACGCAGCCACAATGGTCGGTCCGACTGAGAAATGGCTTCAAAAACGTATATAACTTCGTCAAATGGTCATAAAATAAGACCCGTTTTATGGCGCACCTTTATAGCCGCGGGCTACGTAAGGATGAGCGGCGAATACCATGGAGCTGGCACCACAGTTGATTCCGATGTCTATTTGCGACAATATAAAATGTATAATACTGAGAAGATTCCAGAACAGGTATATTTATTTCCTGGTTATCATGATAATTATAAAATGACATAAAATATATTACGCATAGAATATAATAAAAATTATATGATTTTAGTAATCACATGTGTGAATAATGATTTTTAAATTTAATTTTAATTCTTGTGAGAAATTATGAAACTCGTTTCAACAAATTTGTGCTCTATCTAGTGCCGTTTGCCATTGGCAGCAAGATACATGGCAGTATCTTTCGTTGTTTTATAATTTGACTTGTAAAATGTTACAAGTACTTACAACATTTTAAAGATAAGCTATGTAACAAGCAAATAAAACATGTGACGAATAACATACATTTTCATTATGATAATTCATGGATTCACGTTATTCTTTGAAGATGTTTTTATTATTTCATTTTTAATTTGTTTATAATATTAGCATTGGTGTTGAGCGATAATGAGGCCTAGGATGGTGGTAGTAGGTGGTAGAGTCACGCTGAAGCTATTATTGATTTCAGCATAGGGTCGGCTCGCCCCGGGTAGTACCACCCTCCCACAGAAAACCGACGTGAAGTAATAGTGCATGCACTGTTGTGTTTCGTTCGGTCAGTGAGAGCGCTGGGTACATACCT
>JACEII010000045.1:3875788-3910192 GCA_014332785.1 Antheraea mylitta
TAATAATATTGAACAAAACTATAATCGTCAGAATGCAGATTCTATAGTTATTAGGTGATAAATAATAACGTATTTCAATACATAAATTGTTTTGATTTAACGTCCGTTCGAATACTTGAACCTATAATTATTTATAGTTTAAATGAAGCTATATCGTAAATGTCTCGGTGATTTATTTACGAATGCGTTGTTATTAAACCTTGTCTAACATATATAACATACGTTTATTATTTCACCTGCATCCCTTGTTTTTTATTATGTGATTATTTGCTACGCATTTATGGATATTGAAGTTTATATGCATGGGCTGATTTGAAAAATAAATTTGGTAGCCTCTGTTTTATTTGTATGAGACGTATTCATTCGAATAATGTGCCAGAGTGGATATTATAGGAATCGATTTACAATTTTAAAAAACAGCCGATGTTATTAAAAAAAAGTTAAATACGTATTGAATACTTTCTTTAAAAATGTTTCGTACTAAAGGCACTGCGCTCGCCCGAGGCAAGTTCGCGTTATCCCTTTTTCGCAAGTCTAACCTAACCTAACTAAAGCGAAATAAAGAGCAAGATGGCGAACATTCAGCAAGTACGGTCCACTTATAACGTAACCTTTTTAAAGCAAGTATACAACACGTATTTAAATTTTTTTGTAATGTTATTAGTCCTTAAACTCATTCTTTTTTTTTTTGATTGAAGCACGACAAAGTGACTGCGCTATGCCTGATAGTAAGCATAGTACAATCCAAAAACAGTGGCGACCACCGAGAAACAGATCATCCATCGTCTGTCGCCGCTGTCATGCCGGCCATAATGACGAAAGTCATCCAGTACCGGATATGCACAGGCTGATCCCGAAACGCGATGCGCAGAAATGAGTCACTATGACGGGCTTTTTCGCCATGTACATGGTGGTTGCGACCCAGTCGGGCTGTAAAACCCTACCACCCCGCTATCGCCATTGCCTCGTTCGTTATTCAGCAGGGTGCACCACGTGCAGGTGAGGTTGGCTTGGGTGTCTCAAGTCTTAAGATGTTACTTGACACCCCTTACACCCCTTACACATTCAAAGTCGGAATTGCATATGCATCTCGTGTATAAATTACATTAAAATTAGTTGATAATTAAATAAATTTGTAATGTTTTTAAAAGTATTGTTGCTATTTTGATACACTTTTGTTCTTAGTTTCCATGTACAAAATTCGACAAAAAAAATTATAAAATTAAAATATATTTTTATATTATTTACAAAAGCATCGCCGATAATGCTTATGATATATTTTAGCAATATTAGCTTCCTGTGGACAAACCTTGACCACAATCGCCTTGGCCATTTTTTTTTTGTTAAAATTGGAAATAAAGACAGAAAATCAAAGAACAAAATTGTACGTCATTTAAGGTATACGTGCTTTTATAATATACATCTATTACAAAAAATCGAAAAAAGAATTCAATGTACAGACAGACCTACAAATTTATCATCTAAACATATTACCATAGAACTTAATAACTTTAAGTAATTAACGTTTCTCTAAATAAGTTAAATGAAACTATTTTATATAATCGCTTAGTGTTATGTATGATTTACGTAAAGAAATAGGTATTACATAAAAATAACTTCATAAATCCTTTATTATAGTAATAAAAATCAATTATATTAGACTACATGTTGCTCACAACCTTGCTCGTGTTAATTTGGATTTGATCTATCTCTCAGGCATTTTTTTTCATGTCATGTCATATGTCCTTTTCTATATCGCTGACAACATGTATGCAAAATTACACAATAATCGGTATAATAGGTCGTAAACGCATTACAAACAATTCACATGAACATTTATTAGGTAGTAATTAGAATAAGTACATTATTACATATTGATACTTGGGTTAAAGTACCGTAGTTAGGTAGGTAATTAAAATATACTTTTCTGATTTTATAAAGATACGTTGTTAACCCTTAAGATTTTACAATTATTGTTTTTTTTTTCGAAATGACTACGCTATTGACCCAGCAAGATCTTAACAGCTTCACCGGACTACTAAGGCGAGCGCTTAAGGCACTTAGCCGATTTTATCTTGGCAACCATCTCAAGGGTGCACGGCACACCTCGGCTTGGCTGTTACCTGTTGCATGCAAAATCACGATCTATCTTAGTTAACCTAGCTAACTATTCATATATGTAAGAGTTGTTGAAACGTATATGTGTACCAAGCATACACGCCTCAACAACTCCTCCATATATTTATTATCGGAAAATTGAGGGTTTTTCAGTTCGATAAGGGAAAAACAGTAAACCCTTCCACATTCATGTGTAAGCGTGTAGGCGTGCACGTGTGTGGGGGTGATCGTGTAGTGCTGTAGCAGTGATGTATATTTGTGTGTCACCGTATCGCACAAGCAACGCACTAAAGGGCTCCCTACCGAGGGATTGAACCTAGGCTTGAGCCGTTGCCGTGGGAGGCCTAATCGGGTGTGCGGGAGCGAAATTAACCCCCAGACCACGGCGGCGTGATCTGTGGTTACACGGGCGTGGGCGTGAACATGCTCTGTTTCGAGGGACAGGCTGGTACTGATCGTTTGCTGACGTGACTGAATCAGGAGGGTCGGTAAAATGTGTCGCGGACGTCTTTTATAACGCGCAGCGTTAGGTACGGGTTCATAGTTTGCGGCGGATACCACTAACGGACTGGGTACAATTATGTTTCAACCTGATTACACAAGTAGTCGTAATTAGTAGATAGGTCGACCGTCGCGTTAAAATCGTAAATGTTAGTCGAGTATCCTCGACGTCGATCATTGACATAATGTTAAAATACCGAACCAAAATCGTAAGTTTTAACACGTACTATTACACACGATTGCAATTCTCTATTCAAATAATTTCTTACTTCGTCTAGTTTCAGGAGAGATGCGAAATAACAAAACAAATTATATAATATATATGAAATTCTCACAACTTAGTGACAATGTTTTGTATCGTACAAGAATATAAATTCCCTTCATTCTATTACAAATACAGTCTAAATTTAAAATTGCGTTTATCTTCGGTTCTTTCAAATATATTTTTTGTAAGTCGAGTGTACCAAAAAGGTGCAATCTCCCAAAATGTTGAGAAAAACATATCCGGACTTTTGTATTCCGAAATAAGTATTAACGAAACGAATCAGAACAGAATAGAAACGCAATAATTCCACATTCGTACAACAATACGCGATAACATTCCGGAATGCTTCTTTCTACCTGAGCCAGGTAACGTCTGCAGGCCGATGGTCGACGCGTTGAAGCCGTGACGCATACCACGGCTACTATGAAAAAGTAGATGAGTAATTTAAAACGTCAACATTTATATATATATATTATTGCCAAATTAAAAAACTTAACTGTTCCCTAAGACCGACTAAAACTAATATATACATACAAATTTAGGTACTATACCTACATATACGTAGAACATTGAGGCAACTTATGAAAGAACAAATGCCAAATTTAGATTCCTATAACTATATTTTAACTTTGTTTAATGTAACATTTTTGATTATTTTACACGGAAGCTCGAAGTTATGCCTATATTCAGAGCGGCCAAAAAGATTGACGAGGACTGTGTCTTTTGTTTGTCAGCGTTAGTTAAATGGCTGAACTGATTTTGACGCTACTACATATTTTAGCAGATACAGGTTTTTTCGGAATTTTTACTGGTTTTAAGTAAGCTCTGTTAGATTTTATTATTATTACTTAGGTCCTTATGATAAGAATAGAACCTAGATAATACTATAAAAAGTTCGCCATATGTTAATCTCGTCGAAATGAAACCACACATTTTTATGATTAAACTAGCTGTTGCCCGCGGCTCCGCACGCGTTTTTTTTTTTAAATATATTAAATAAATGTAAAATTTTGATCACATATCTAGTGTAAATTACAATAATACTCTTTCAAAAATATTTGTAAGTATCACACGCACATCATCTACTGTAACAGGTAACATGTACTTGTACATTATATATGTGAATAAGAATAGTGAATCGAATGGGAAGAGATTTATCATCAGCCACATAACTGGAACTTTAAACTACTATCTATGTATCACCCTCAGTGCTCACTTACACTATATAAGAAAGTAATGAAAATATTATGCTATAAATTATCGAATAATATGTGTTCAATCTTTTATTATATAGATATAATATGTCCATAGTGTCGATATAATTAAGTTATTATCATACCTTGCTATAATTTAAATCACATATAAACATATGACTTTCAATTACAACAGCGATACCCTTGGTGTTACAGTTGTTCATAGGCGACGTTAAGCACTTACCATCAGGTGGGCCGTCAGCCTGTTTGCTGCCTTTTGGTATAAAAAAATCTTGGAGTCCAGTACAGCTCGTGTATGTTTACAGTGAACAACATATTTTTGATTAATTTCACATGGACGAAGGCACGGATAACAGCTTATCACTACATAGTGTAAGAAAAAGTCCTGTTCCACGTCTGTCTATATGTCTGTTCGCGATAAGATCAAAAACTACAGAACGCATCTTCATGCCGTTTTCACCAATATATAAAATGATTATTGGGCAAGGTATAGGTATAGTTTGTCTTATTATCAGGGCAGGCAACG
Source organism: Antheraea mylitta (assembly GCA_014332785.1). NCBI lineage: Eukaryota > Metazoa > Arthropoda > Insecta > Lepidoptera > Saturniidae > Antheraea > Antheraea mylitta. Next base: position 3,880,413 of record JACEII010000045.1, read on the forward strand.
TTTGCTGAACCCGCTAGCTTAAAATAAAACAGCTAATTAGTTACTTATTTGTCCGTAAAATTCCCGTTCAAATATTACTTGTAGTCCGGTGAAGCTATTAAGACCTTGCTAGATCAATAGCGTAGTCATTTCTAAGAAAAAAAACCGTTCAAATAGGTCCAGCCGTTTCGGAGATTACCCGTAACAAATAAAAAAAAACAGACATATCCACAGAATTTAAAAAAATGTTGACATTTGTAGCATCACGGATATTTTTAATATAAAATACACTCACTTTACTTTTATTATACGTAATATATCACAAATCAAAAATTGGGTACAAAACTAACGTAGAATAAAGTTTTTGAGGAGTTTTGGGCGGGATTTTAGTCTGTCATGTAGTGGATTTTATATTTTATTCATAATCTTGTCTTACTTATCTGTATATTGTGTTAAATTGGTAGAGTTTTATGTAATATGGTTCGTTTATTGTGCATAAATGAAATGAAAGATAAATAATACCGCGAAGCATGAATTCTGTTATCTTGAAAATTAAGAAGATAAAAATTTACGAAATATTACATAGAGGATTTGGCGCTTATACCTTTACATTATCTTGGATATAGAAAAAAACTACCTATATTAACTACTTCAGAATTGGCAGTATGGATTAATTCCTTTGACTATCTTATTGGATGAATATTATTACTACTAAACTTTTTGAATAGCGACACAAAATAAACTTTAGAAATGTTTGTGATATAAACGTACCACGTATAATAAAAAATTGGAAACAAAAATAACGTAGAATTAACTGTTTTAATAGTAACACAAAATAAACCATGAAAATATTTGCGAGAGATTGTTAATGCGTTACCATGGCAACGCATATAGTACTGACATTAACACGCATCGAAAGCTTCCAAAATAGCCCGATTTTGAGACATTCTTCATTAGTGCTCAGCTTCTATTGGTTTAAACGTTACGATATGTACCCTATAACCATCCTCGATAAATGAACTATCTAACACTAAAAGAAACTTTTAAATCAGATCTGTAGTTCTTGAGATTATCGCGTTCAACCAAACAAACAAACTCTTTAGCTTTATATATTAGTATAGATTGGACAAAGTACAGAACTTCAATTTTATTTATATGTTCCGATTGTATTTAAAAGCTTCTAAATACACAATATTAATATAATACTATTACTTACTATAAACAGCACATTATAGTCGTGAGAAAAATAAAAGCGCATAACATTTCATAAGAAATTTGAAATGTATGATCATACATTAAAACAACCGATTTATTTTAACGTTTCTAAATTGTTTTTAAACAATCAAATTCTCCGAACATTTTTCTCTTGCGTTTAAAGTTTTAAATTTAACGTATTATTCACGTTTTTTTAAAAAAGGTCCTCTTTTATATATGCAAATTAAAGCGACAAATTGTTCATTTACATTAGCAACAAAAGCACGATACTGCCTATTTTCAAGATTAAACATGATAAATTATACAAATTCAAGAGAGATAAAGAATACCATAAAAACTTTGAAGAGTATTTTGAATTTAAGTGTTGTCATAATATATTGACTGTTTTAAAATATTTAAATATAAATCCAGACAATTCTACTTATTTGACAATATCAGACACACTTAAAAGAAAAATAATTTTAATCATGTATGTATCTTCATATGTCGCAGATTATTGCTATATGAGTATAATGTTTCTATCTATCTAAAAACTAGTTGGATTAGGTTATTCACATAACCGAAAGAAGGAATAATATAATAAATAGGTATGTGAGTATATATACAATGACTTCTCTATAAAATTAATGATTGGATGTGTATAAATTATGTGGTCTTTATTTTAATGCGTTTTTAAAACTTTATAGGCTTTATGTTATACATATTCTATTTATTTCAAAACTTAAGTTCCAAGGTTTAACTGTATATTTTTATAAACAAATAGATTATTAAATTAACCAAATTTAATACAAAATATGAACATTTGCCCTATCTAGAAATATATCGGAAGTCGGTGCCAACCGAAATTTCAAATTTGTTGCAAGTAGACAAATATAGTGTATATAGTATACAAATATACATCGCGAGACGCGAGAGTGGGCTTAAACTTTGTACCTGTGTAAATTATATGATTTTCGGTTGGCACGGGCTTCCGATATTCCTATTTAGCGCAAATATTCCTTTTTTTATTTAATTTGGTTAATTTAATAATCTATTTATTATTCGCTTTTCAGTACCTTATTAGTTTTTGATATTGAATTCGGTTTATTTTCCTATCGTCCCTTTTTGTAATGTAACTTTTTTATCGAAATAATATGCAGTTTTTACCATTGAATAAACTGTTTTTATTTTAGCTAAAGTAATTGTATACATATATTTCTTTACAAACTTTTTTACACGTTAAAGGGTGAAGTTTTTGTATAATAAGTTCGTAGTAGCTAATCTCTTCGATTCCATATGAATCGGAATCGAAATAAATTTCGCTGATAGAAGGTTATGTTTAATCTGATGTTTATAGGTTGCATTGTATTTGAATTAAGTGTTATATTATAATATAAATGCATACGAAATTAAGAGGGGTTATTATTTTGTATACGTATAGCTACTGACGATTTTAGCTCTCTAATTCCAATGTTATGTTAAAGAACGCTCGTTACTTGAATATTTTGAAATCATAATAAACTTTCAAGCTTCCTCACTTTTTTTATTAAGTATATCAGTTATCAGTTTATCTTAACCCTAAAATTTTGAATATTTCTATTAATCCACCTAAGTAATAAACTAGTCTTGACAGTTGTATAACCAGATAAAAAAATAGTTTAGTTTCATTTTCTAAGTATATAATCATTTTAACCTATAAACTTTTTACAATTTGGGCTTATTTTAGATTAAATCAAATTTTGTTAGTAAAGTACGTTTCATCTTTAAGCACGACTGAATAACTCAGAACTCCGATTACACAAATAATAAAAAATACAAATCTGTTCGTTTCTCAGAGCCATGAAAGTTTCTCAAAGAAGGGCTGCGCTCTTTATTCACTTTGCTTTATAAAGTACGTGCGCATGAGATCCCCGTAAACATTTCAAAAGAATTTAATTGTAAAAAATTATTGAAGCATGACCTTGCAACGAATTGAAGTCGATGACATTGCTGCTTCCAATTTTTGTTAAAATATTAGTAGAATACTCAAGATATTAATGTGTATTAATATCAAACTTAAAAATGTAGACGCTAGTAAAGTATAACGTGATAATTGGTTTCTTTATAGGAGTTTTGAAAGGACTGTTAGGAAAATGTATCTTCTGTATTTTGTCCAAATAACTTTCTGTTTAAGAGTGGTGACATCTGTGTAATGTCTACATGCGAAATCTCTACCAGTGTACCTATTTCAAACGCAAAGCATTAGTCATTACGCTTTTATATTTTGTCCCGAAATCTTTAATCGACAACATTTACGGGCACCCGATGCATTCTAACTTAGTTCTTGACTAGCAATATTTTATTAATGATCCTAGGTCTATTTGAAATTCATACAAGACTATAAACTACAATGGCTACTTGATCTTATGTGCACTGCCTGATTGTTACTATTAACAATAAAAAAACTTGAAAGAAAATGCGCGTGACCTTTAATCCATACAAACTTATTCCTCTGATGTAGCTCTAGATAATGAAACTAAAGCCAATATTTGAATACAACACAATATATATTTATCAGTAGCATGTTCCTATGCTTTGATTTTTTGAAATTAAATCTTATAAGACCTAGAATGCTTCCAAAAGAATTAAGTTCCTGGATTACTTTCAGCTTTGGGGGGAATATAAAATAATAGTTTCGTCTATTTCTGTATCTTTCGTATATTGACAGTTTAGGACAACAATAAACTCCATTATATTCTCCAATTATCTTGCTAGGTAGCATAGTCACTTCGAGAAAAAAAAAACGCATTTCCTCCTAATAATTTATAGCCGGTTGTAAATTACAGAATTATTACTAAATATGTGGATTTTATCGCCTGGTTTTAGAATTATCATATTTCATTATTTAAAGCTTTAGCTATTAAATTGGAATACGTATAACAAGTAATGTTTATTTTGAAACAATAATTATTTCAATATATCAAATCATCAAATTTTCTGTAACATTATAATTACTTAATTTGTTCTTTTTTATTAATTCTATGGAGAATATTTTTTCAGATAAATATATAAATAGTTAAATATTTATGAAGTAACTTAGATTACATTTATTTATTAATCGTATTTACGTATGCTTGTTTATGATATAAATTATTTCCAATTAATATAAACACTCGAAAATACTATCTAAAGTTTAAGTTTATGATTTATTTCAACATTTTTTCAGTGTGTAGTGTAAATAAATAAAAATCATGCTTGTTTTTGAATTTGTATTATGCAACAGAAATAGAAAATATTGGAAATTTTTTTTATAATCAAGTTCATAAATTATTATTGTTTCGAAAAGTACGTTTTTATTAGATGATTTAAAACTTTCCTTAACAGTTGCGATGAGTTTTATGAAATAGTACCAACTGCTTTCCCGCCACCAATCGTTTAAATAAATTTCAAAGGTAGGTAAGTTAAGGACAACTCGCAACTTTTAGGTAACTGTTTCCCCCTGAGAAGATAAAGAATTCTTTCACAAATAGAGTAACAAATCTATCTATAAAGAGTTTAACGCCCTTTTTGGTAAATACGTAATCTTAATAAAATATCTGTGTGAAAATACAAGGTGAATAAAATAACGGTTCAAAAGCCGAGCGTAGGCGTAAGATTCTTAACATTTCACTAGCGCCATTAGCATTTTACAACTTTTATCGATGTACTAAACGAGATTGTGCCGCGGTACGCGAGAATCAGTGCTGCATCCATATTGCTTACATTTTATGTTACGATCTGAAGCGTTAAAAGGATTAGGGCCTTGAAATTGTATCATATGTGGTTAATTAAGTAACCTGTAAACATCACCTATTGAAACATTTATTAATATAGTATAACATAATTAGTACAGCTTTCGTATTAACTATAAGCTGGTCCTGGAATCTCCTTCTTATAAAAATTTTATTCTTTATGTTCTACGTACTTTACCTATTCATTGTGATCTATTTTTATTTTTTAATTGTAATTAGGTCAATTCTACTTAACGTTTTTGCCATTTTCCAGTGGTCGCTATTAAAAATCATTAGTCATATGTAATCTAGGTGAAACTCTAAAAAGTCTTCTATCTATCACTAGAAGTCTTATCAAAAATGTTTCAGGCATTGCAGACGTTTCGAGCGAGAGACAATTCAATTTAGTTTCTACCCGTAAATACAAAAACAGTGTTGTTTTTGAATGATCTCCTACGGTGTGGTAAAACATTTAATCCTGAGTAGAAAACGGGCACCATGAACATTTCTAAATGAAAAATACTAAATCGCTTCTATACTTCACATTCCAACAACCAGAAAATCGTTTATTGATTTTAGTGAATCTATGTGTTATCCATAATTAAATAAAAATAAATAAAATAAAAAGTCTTTATTTAACAAAAAAGATTTACACGGCATGGAAATTAACTGTAGATTCCCACACTAGGAACTGAATCCTGTGTCGTGGGTAATCGACCAAAATTCATTTCAAATTTTATTTCTTGTTTAGTGCCGTAAGTGGCTTACTTATTAGACAAATAAGATTATTAAAATGTAAAACATACATATATAAGAAACTGTTAATAATACACAATTTAAAACCTAAAGTACACGAACACACACGGTATTATATTTAAGCGGGAAGTGAAAAGTATGGGTAGGTTTGTAAATTGACTTAAAATGTATTTATATTCATTTCTTGTGTCTGTTTATGAAAGGATATAAAGAATGTTTTCAGTCTCCTCGTATGATAAGGATAATAACCGTTTTGTGACAGTTGCTTTTACTTCTCTTAATTCTCGGTTAATTAATTTACAGTGTTTGTTCACTTGTCTATATATGAATGGGTAGGCAAACTCACTAAAGCGTTGAGCGAAAACAGTGTTAACTTTGGGTGTCTTAATTTTGAAGCGCTGAGTGTAAGGAATATCAAAGGAATCCGTAACCTCGCTGTTTAATGGTAGTTGTTGTCTAATGTACTTGTGATGAGTAAGGGTCATTTTTAAAATGTACAACTGTCGGACTGTGAAATGGTAGTTGTTGTCTAATGTACTTTTGATGAGTAAGGGTCATTTTTAAAATGTACAACTGTCGGACTGTGAGTACTACTGACTCTTTGTAGAGATTTTTTGTGGAGTAGCGATAAGGTTTTCTAAAAATACCCTTCCAGAGAGAACTTTGGGCCCTTTCTAGTTTTATTAGAACGGTCTTAGAAGCGTTGCCCCAAGATGAGATGCAGTGTTGGAGTAAGGATTTGCATAAGGCCTTATAAACTAGAATTAAAATATCCCGACAAGCCGCATCCCGTAATAATTTCATAATACTTATTAATTTTCTAATACGCTTCGATAATATTTCTATGTGTTCTTTGAATGACAGATTCTCATCAAGTACAACCCCTAAGTATCTAGTTTGCATAGTTCTTTCTATGCAAACGCAATTACATATATTTTCGTGATCATTTAACGAACAATTATGTACTTTTACATACAACAGATGAGACGGCGCAGAAGCTCTAGTTTTATGAAAGCAAATATAATGGGTTTTAGAGAAATTATGTCACCACAATCGTAACCTTTGTATAAACCTTTTGATTTGAATAAGCTGTATAAACTGTCTGAGAGCATGTGCTAAGTACTAATACTAAATACTTTGTTCCATATATGTTTGTTAAATTTTTGCAAAAATGCTCTTTATTTTTAGAATATGATTTAAATTGATTTCATGGAACGCGTTACTTATAGTATATATGAAACCAAGTGTTATATCGACTTGATTTAATTCAGTCGGTGTTTCATTAAATTCTATTTACTGACTCATTTTACGCATTCAACCCATCATTAATTTGTAGCTTTTCGTTTTTGCGTAAACTAGATACCGACTGCAATATTATTATTTATATTCACACCTATTCCGAGCTAAAATGGTATATATACACAAATAGCCCCTGCCCACGACTTCGTCCGCGTAGTAATAGTTACTCTGAGTTAACACTAACACGCAGCAGAAGCTCTCAGAAGGAAAAAAATCCCGATTTTGAAACACTTTTCATCGGTGCTCCGCTCCTATTGGCCTTATCGTGATGATATATAATCTATAACCTTTCACGACAAATGAGCTATATAACACTGAAAAAATGATTCAAATCGAACCAGTAGTTCTTGAGATTACCCCCTACAACGGCACAAATTCATAAACTCACAATGTTGCAAATTTACAAACTTTACTTCTTTATAATATTAGTATGGATTATTATGGAACTTGTCTATAATTACAAACGCGGTGACTATTTTTGCGTAATTAGTAAACAATGGACAAAATAACTGGACATCGTTTTAAAAATATAGCTACAAATTATAATATATTGGATTTAATAAGTCCTGTGGTATGCTCTATACATACGGTAACAGAGTTACAATTAACATAATCACGTATAGTGCATAATTACATATTTAGATTATATAAAACATTTTGTAACGTGGACTCAATTAAATAATAAAATATTGCCTTAAACCTCAACTTGTCCAATTATCTCTCGGTTGTTAAGAAAATAAAGTTTTCTATAATTAATTCACACCTGCGCGTTGTTTACAATCTTGCAAGGGAATAAACGAGTCATCACATGATATGTTTACTAAAACTTATTTATGCAGAACGTTTGTTTTACTTGCAGCAACGTTTTTATTATATGGCAGAATGATGCACTGTTGCTTATTGAAAACATAATTCAGTCCAAAAAAAATAGCGATAGATTTTTACAGCCAACCGGTAGTCGTGACGTATCAGTATAGAAGCTTCTACACATCAGAATATACACTGCATGATCCAGAGACGCGGGAAAGTTAAAGACACTCATTTTGATAAGTGCAATATCGTGTGAATTCGTTGATTGTACTTCAGGTATGTAAATTTGACATATGTGAATTAGTCTACTTAATACATTTTAGAGTGATGTCTACTGGTTTCAGCATGAATGGGTCGGCTCGCCCGAAGTAGTACAAACATCTCACAGAAAACCGACGTGAAGGGACAGTGCTTGTGCTTGTTGCATTTCGTTCAGTCAGTAAGAGCGCCGGAGGCACACCTCTCCTCACCTTCCCCCTCTTCTCTTCCCTTCTTCCCCCCTCTTCCCTAACACAGGCTGGCAACGTACTTGCGACTCCCCTAGCGTTGCAAGTGTCTATAGATAGTGGTGATCACTTAACATCAGGTGACCCACCTATTCGTTTGCCTCCTACGATATAAAAAAAGTATTCATAAAATTTTACGGATATCACACAACTTAAATAAGGGTTTAAATCTTGAAATTTTGAGAAAAAAATTCTTTTGTAAATACTAAAAGAGTATTTTTCACAATAATATAATTCCTAAGATGGTATCGTTGCGGAAACCCATTGAGCACAAGTCTTAGTATTCTAATAAATTTTAAACGGTAGTAAATTTTATCTTCCGATTAAGTGTTTAATTTAATTTGCATACAATCATATTATATTACCCGTCTATTCTCTCATTTGGGAAACAGAAACATACAAATGCCACTAAGAAGAATTAAGTACCTATTAAATGTTGATACAAGATGTATGTAAATGAGTGTTTATTTATAAAAACCAACATCAAATAAAATAATATGTGAATATGAAATTTTAGCATGAGAATGTTTTAATTTAAGTAACAACAAAATGTAACGAATAAGTTATAGCCGTGTTATTAAATGTAATGTAACCATAAAATAAAGGATTTCCGCAACTTTTGCTTTCTTCAAATCATTCATATAAGACTCTTACTTAAATCGAGAACGACGCAGATTGAATATAACACCAATATTCGCGATACTTTCTAAGGTTATTGGATAAGTCAAGACTGAGCCCATTTAGACCAAGGGCTGCTCTACAGAACTAAAACGACTATGTAGAAAACTAGATTAAGAGTATTAAAAATATTTGCATCTACATCTTCAGTGTTTGTATCTTAGTAGCGACCCACCCAGGCTTTGCACGGGTGCAATGTATATATCAATTTTGATGAAATACTGTTAACGGCAGTTTTGATCTACATGACATGTACAACGTATGTAATGTATTTCATTTCATAAGAAATAGTATTATTTATACTAATATTATAAAGCTGAAGAATTTGTTTGTTTGGTTGAACGCGCTAATCTCAAGAACTAGCGGTCCAATTTGAAAGTTTCTTTTAGTGTTAGATAGCTCATTTATCGAGGATGGCTATAGGCTACATATCATCACGTTAAAACTAATAGGAGCGGAGTACTAATGAAGAATGTCTCAAAATCGGGCTATTTTTAGAGCACCCGCTGCGTGTCAGTGTCAGTATTATATGCGTTGCCATGGTAACATGACAACATTGTATCGGAAATATTATCAGGGTTTATTTTGTGTTCCTGTTCAAAAGTTTATTCTACGTTATTTTTAATTCCAATTTTTGATTATACGTAGTACGTTGCTATCGCAAACATTTTAAAAGTCTATTTTGTGCTGCTATTCTAAAAGGTTAGTAGTAATAATATTCGTCCATCAATACAGGCGAAGGAATTAATCCATACTGCCAATTCTGAAGTTGTCAATATAGGTAGTTCTTATGTATTCTCTACCCAGTTTTCTGCTATGTCTAAGTTAATGTAAAGGTATAAGCGCCAAATCTTCTATATAATATTTCGTAAATTTTTAGCTTCTTAATTTTCAAAAATTCATGCTTCGTGGTATTATTTTTCATTCATTTCACTTATGTAATTTTTGTTTTGTTATTAATTAACAAACCATATTACATAAAACGCCGCCAATTTAACACAATATAGAGTGAAATAACACAAGATTATGAATAAAATACAAAATCCCCTAAATGACAGATTGACATACCGTCAAAAACTCCTCAAAAAGTTTATTCTACGTTAGTTGTGTCCCGAATTTTTGGTTCGTGATATATTATGTATTGTAAGAATAAAGTGTGTGTATATAATATTGAAATAAAAACTTTTTGATGAATACATATATCTACGGTGCTACAAATATCAACATCTTTTTTTTTAATTCTGTCGATATGTCTGTTTGTTTATTTGTTCCGGGTAATCTCCGAAATGGCTGGACCTATTTGAACGGTTTTTTTTTCTTAGAAATAACTACGCTATTGACCTAGCAAGGTCTTAACAGCTTCAACAGACTACAAGTAACATTTGAACGGGAATTTTACGGGCAAATAACTAACTAATTAGCTGCTCTATTTTAAGCAAGCGAGTTCAGCAGACGATACCCGCTCTAATAATAAGATAAACTATACCTAAAACTTGCCCAAAAATCATTTTATATATTGGTTAAAACAGCATGAAGACGCGTTTTTGATCTTATCGCGAACAGACATATAGACAGACGTGAAACACGACTTTGTTGACACTATGTTGTGATGAACTGTTATCCGTGTATTATGTGTGAAATTGACCAAAAATATGTTGTTCACTGTAAACATGCGCGTGTGACGTACATTGTACTGGACTCCAAGAATAAATAAAATTGAAAGTCATATGTGTACATGTGATTTAAATTATAGCAAGGTATAATAATAACTTAATTATATCGACACTATAGACATATTATATCTATATAATAAAAGATTTAACACATATTGTTTTATAATGTTTATCTTAATGTTTTCATTACTTTCTTATATAGTGTAAGTGAGCACTGAAGGTGATTGATATATAGCAGATTAAAGTTCTAGTTATGTGGCTGGTGATAATTCCCATCCCATTCGATACACTATTAGTATTCACATATATAATGTACATGTTACCTGTTACTGTAGATGTTGTGCGTGTCATACTTACAAATATTTCTGAAAGAGTATTAATGTTATTTACACATCTAATAATAATTTTAAAATTATTTAATACATTCAAAAAACGCGTGCGGAGCCGCAGGTAACAGCTAGTATTGTATAAAATAGCTTGGTAAATAAACACATATTTTTTTTTAAAGATAAAAATGCTCACTGTTGATTATCCTTTAGAGATAAGTATATACCACCACGGACTTTTTTATTAATCATTACAAGATATACAATTCCGTAGTACATTAATTTGATCGTAAGGTTTAACCAGCATTTGTGATTTAAGTGCACAAAAATATGTTTGTTACGACATCACATTATTAATCTTTGAATTTTTCAGCTTTTCTGTACTATAATCTGTATATACAGTATATGTATCATACGATACATATAATATTTCTCTTAAATTACTCTATGAATTGCTGAGAACTGTATTAAAATCCGTTTAATCGTTTAAAATAACTAAGGGCACAGACAGCGAAAGCGACTCCAGTTTATACTATGTACAGATCCTAATTAACTTATTAATGTGTAAAGTTCGTAGACAAATTGCTTTGTATGACTTGAAGACAGTTTTTTTTTAATTTCATGTATTTACACTTTGTTAACTCATATTTTAACTTGAAAATATATCTTCGTCCTGAATTTTATTTCTATACACATCATTACGTGAATGGTATCCACAAGATACCTCATTAATGTTACATACTGAAGATGTATGCTTTACATATAACGCGATATGTCAAAACCACACCCCTAATTGTAATTTAGTGGGTTACACTCGAGCGCGAGATATCAAGATCGGATCTCGAAGCTCTCTTCAGCCTTACCGAAATTTATTTGAATTATTCGAATCGAACATACAATAACGCACTAAATTATATCAAAATATAATACGACGGAGGTGTGGCGACTATGGAATTAAAATGCAATAATATCTCGAGCGCGCTGTAATTCTGACCTGTCTCTGATTCGTGAAGATTATCGTAAAGTGCTTATTTATCCAATGTTCCCCCGGGACATTAGATAGCATCATGAAATCAATTTTGCAATGAAACGTCGCGATGGAGCTACGTTTGCAGTATTTAAGTAACAGGTAAAATGTGTATACACCTTCCAAAAGGTCTTCAATTAATTCATTATTAATATTATTGTTGATAATATTCAAACATGATACATATTTTATTATATATTTAACTAGATACGAATAGAAGTTCAAAAAAATCATTTGAAAAATATATAACTTTTTTATATGTTTTTGGAAATGTCAAATATACAAAGAATAAAGCAAAACTAGTTTATCAGGTAAATTAATCAAATTAGATTGTAAAGAGCTATTTGTATTACAACTGCTGACATAAAATTATAAATTATAATTATTTTACTACCATCTACATGCTACAAAAAAATATATATTTAAGATTCAAAACGTAGACATAGTAAGTACATTGCGATATATAGGCATATTTAAATAAACATACGCCGTATAAATTTTCGACCATTCATATTAAAATTCCATGCATTTGGTTAAGTAATTTGAATAATCAATACACATAAATTATTTTGTAAGGGGTTTTATTGTATGTTTTATTTTCCAGGCTGTGATTTTATATTTTAAACTTGTTTGAACAACGTACAAATAACGAGCTGTGAAATATTTTATAATAGTATAGAATATTGATACTGTCCGCGACTTCGTTCATTAAATTTCAATATAAAAGTTAATTATAATGAGCTGTAGTCTAGCTCCACCTATTGGCGAGTAAAACGCATAGCATGAAAACCTTCATCATCAAAAGCAATTAACTGTGCCTACTTTTATGGCGTTAAGTCAGTATTTAGTTTTTTAATGTCATATATATATACCGTTATATATAACATTTAAAAACATATGTCGTGTTATAACAAAAAAGATAAATACGTATTAAATACTTGCTTTAAAAAATCAGAGATAAAAGAGCAAGATATCGTACGTTCGGCGAGCGCGGTGCATTTAATACGTAAGTAGCCAAACTTTTATAAAGCAAGTACTCAATACGTATTTACCTTTTTTGTAACAACATCGTTGATATCGTACTTTTTCATTACATATTTATGATTCCACAAACATTCTTACATACCTACATAGTACGTTCTAAAATGTACGAAGAGAGATTATATAACTATGTCTGTTAGATCCCACTCTAATAAATTATATATTTAATTCAAACGACAGTTACCGATAAAACTCAACTAGCATCACGCCTCCGCGAATGATACACAAATCATAATAAAGTTAATACAAGTCCAAACTTATGAACTACATCGGACAATCTAATAATATAATCTATATCCCTACATGAATACCGATGCGTGACGTAGAAAGCAAGACTTACTAGAAACCGGTCCGACATCACATGAATGCACACATCTAAAACGTCCAATTAAGTGAGACCTATGACAGAGTGATCAGTGTTCCAGCACGAGTATACATTTAGAAACGCGCTTACGACGATACGGGTCACGACTGAATGGTAGTCACAGTAAACTGTGATAAGAAAGCAATCCCAGTCGAAGGTTTGTCAAGAAATAATATGTATTACAATGATTACAGACAGATTATAAACAAATATTAGTCCAAAAAGCGAATGTTTATTAATCAATGAGCTACCTGAAAGTTACGTATATTATCAAATTTCATTGTATGGAAATAGCATAAAGATTTTTAATTATTGCTCTATACTAATATTATAAAGGGGTAAAGTTTCCGAGTTTGTGACGTTGTAGGGGGTAATCTCAGTAACTACAAATCCGATCTGAAAAATTCTTTCAGTGTCATATAGCTCATTTAGCGAGTATGGTTATAGGCTATATAACATCAAGTTAAGACCAATAGGAGCGGAGCACCAATGAAGAATGTTTCAAAATCGGAGTTTTTTCCTCTTGAGAGCTTCCACTGCTTGTTAGCATTAGCCCAAAGTAACTATTCCACGCGAACGAAGTCGCGGGCACAGGCTATTACAAATAAAAAGAAGAATGTCTAGCAACTCATTACCAGCATTATAGTCATTTTCTTTGCATGGTGTTCTTTCGTTAAGACACTTCTGTTAATAGCTAATGATTTATTTAATTTCGTATCCGCTTCAATGTATAATAAGTTATTGATTTATAAGTATAATATCGAAAGGATAGGTATTAAAAACATTAGTAATTTATTCGACATACGAGAAAAAAATACCATAAAATTGACAAATAAATCACTTTCCAAACAAGAAAACTTGATTTGAGAGCACATCCCAATAATTTATCATTGTATAAATTAATGATTAATATTGTGTAACAGTAATAAAGTAAAATATAAGTTGATTTATTTTGCTGGAATCTATTTTGGAAAATTAAATATTTTTTGTTATTTATTAAAAAATAAATTAATTTCACAAAAAAAAATGATTTGAGAACCACTAATAAGTATAATACACCGTTTTATGACAATTATATTCTACGTAATTAGACCAAAGAACAGAACAATCAATTACGACAGGCCTTGTGAAGTTGACAAAGTGGTAGTAAATCTACTATTGAGTCAAGAGGTCGCGAGTTGAATTCCGGCACATGATTGACTTTTGTGTAGTGAGCATAACCGTCATTTGTGGGTATGAATACTAAAATATCTACAAATACCTTTTTCAAGTACTTCGTAACCACAATAAATGCTATCTTAGTTTGATACTATAATTGTGTCGCCATCTTTGATAATAATTACTAACCTATTTATGCGTTCTAATCTTAATTATCAAATATAGTGTATACAGGTGTTTATTTAGGTACAGAGTATTTTTATAAAAAAGAAAACCTTATTAAATGGATATAAAAACCATTTCACAGTAACTCACATATTAAATTAAATTATATCCCATTATAAAAGTTACTGATAGGAAAAAAAATGTTAATAGAATTTTTTTTAATATACAATTTATAATATTCAATTTAAAAACTTGACCATTAGTTTAAAAAAATCGTTTCAATTTTTATAAAATTCAAGAAACAATTAAAACAATATATTGCTAACGCTATTACTTATACTAAAAGTATTAACAGTCAAGGCTGTGTTATTTAAATTAACACAAAAAAGCGGAAATTAGTTAATGCGTTTTACAGATACGCCTAATTTTTTTTTTTTTTTTTTGTTAATCCCAGTCAGAAAGCAAGGTAAGTTATTATTCTCGAATGATAAAACTTTTAAGGGGCATACCACCCAAACACGTTATCACCTGGGTTTCGGAACGCATTTAAACGATGTAACAAGTTAAAGCAAACATTCATTTAACATTCAAAGTATCGGTCAGGTTAGTCGAGTCAACATCATGGCCGCCGAAAAATTTATCGATAAAAAAGCGAAACATTTAGTAGTTATAATTGTCGAAGCCACCTATTTGTCTTTAAATTATAGCAATTGAATTATTGAAATTATCGATTTTCTTTGTTAAAATATCCCAATAATTTAGCTACTAAAGTTAGTTTATTAATCGAAACTAGTATTATTGAAAAGAGAGTTATATTAAATAGGAATATTTTTCCTTTTTTCTGCTAGTTAAATACTTAATCATGTTTAATCTGTTTTAATACATATCAAGCCTTATAGTTACCCAGACTGAAGTATAAATTACTAAGCCTACATTTGTACTGAATAAAAAACATATTTGATGGACTAAGTAATTTAGTTTTCATGTAAATATTTTTATATTGATGTGTTCGATGTTTGATCCCTGGTTATTTTTTTTTTATTTCTTACAATCTCATATAAGATTGAAAATCGTAGTTTCAATTAAAAAATACACATATTTAAAACACAATAAATATATTGACTTGATTCTTATACTATATTTGCGCAATATATTTATTTAGAAAGTATGTATATATCATACTGATGTCCATATTAAACACATGTTATGCCAATTATTTCTACAAAATCTTGGCAGAGAGTCGATAACTCTATTAATCATATTTATTCGAAATACCATATTTCTTAAGCACGAAACATCGTGTTTAGCTCTACACTACATCGAATAATGACTATTATAACATAGTTAATCTCCGAATTCATATGTTTATAAATATACTAGCAAACCTGGCAGACGTTGTCCTGCCTTGAAAAACAAACCCTGAAAGTCAACCGCAGCGCCACCTACCGTGTTTAGTTGTGAATTTAAACCATTCTCGGATCCATTGGAACACGCAAAATTTCATCACAATCAGTCCAGCCGTATAGATGTAGTTCGGTGACATACACACGTACAGAAGAAATTTATACATAAACATGATACATATAGATTAATATCAACAGTAGCTTAATTTTCTTCCATACTATATATTACGATATCATTCTGTCCGTTCGTATGATTTTAACTCGAAAATAGCTGAACATCGATGTACATAATTTTATTTTTAATCATAAGAGTATTCTCTGATCAGATTCTAATATTCTATTACGTTACATAATGTATAATTATGGAATCAGAACTAACTATAAGTTGATACAAAATTATTGCTAATACTTTCTTGCTGTAATATTGAACTTAAACCGTGAAATATTAACCAATACCAATGAACTAATGAGTAAACGATTGTTTGCAATAGTCTCACAAAATAAATAACGTAAAGTTTGAAACCATTATTAGAGAATTTACCTTGACAATAGATGTACTACATGCGAGTGGAAACACGGACAAAGCTAGTTACAATACACACTAACATCATTTTAATATATTGCTTTAAACTATACAGCATAACACAACTAAAATAAAGGAACAATTACAGCTATGGGAAGAGGTTAAACGAGCCTCACAGACACAGGAATATTAGTATTGGCGTGAAATAATGAAGGCTATTTCACACTATAACGTAACTTGTACGTTCATTAAAGGTGGATGTCGATGCCCGCGCCGGTGGGTGCAAGTTGCATAAATCAGTCCCGGGAATGCTGCCCGGCGCCCTAATGCGCTTTCGGTGTCGGTTGATAGCTCACCTTCCTTCCCTTCAAAGCGCGCTTTTTCACAATCGATCCTTCCCCTATTGGATTCAAATTGCAGTTGAATAAACTATTATGGTAAAACATATCAGAATCAAATATTTTTGTAACATACAAAATCTAGATTTCATACTATTCTTTCTGTTGGTAAAAATCTGCACTATTTAAATTACCTATTCATAAAGTACATCTAGCATCTGAATGTAATATTTATATCAAACTAACGGGTCCGGTGGAGGGTATCCCTTCTTGATGATAAAGAAAATCTTGACAAATTATATACCAAAACCTTCCTCACGAATTACTCTATCTACTGGTGAAAACAGTATGAAATCCGTTCAGTAGTTTTTGAGTTTATCGCGAACAGACAGACAGACGTGGCAGAAGACTTTGTTTTATACTATCTAATGATAATTAAAATTTATAAACTAAGATTTGTAAATTTCTTTCATACAAATTACTTCCAGAACTAAACATCCGATTTTAAAAAATCTTTCACAGATAGAATACTTTATTTAATATTGGTAATGTTATATTGTTATTAAATCATATTTTCTAATTCGTAAGAAGTCTCAAAAAGTTTGCATTAATATCTCTACATACCATAAAGCAAAGTCGTACCACGTCTGTCTGTCTGTTTGCGATAAACTCGAAAACTACTAAACGGATTTTCATTCGGTTTTCACCAGTTGATAATGTGATCCATGAGGAAGGTTTAGTTAAATAATTTGCCAAGATTTTTTTCATTATTAGGGCGGGACAGCATCTACCAGGCTCGCTAGTTTAAAATAAAAACTGTCTTTTGAGAAGCGATAATTGTGTAAAGATATCCCGTAAATATTGATACATTTACAATGTTGCTTGCTTGAGCGTCCAATATCAGGAACCACCCCTTAGATTTTTTTTGCATCTCATACCAATTTGTTTGTAAAACTTTAAGCTATTAACAAACTTGCGCATTCAAACAATACTAATCATGTATTGTATTACTTAACCACGAAAAATATTAATAATTCATAACATTCAACTTTACAGCAACATTTATGGGCTTTATAATTAGATATCTCACGATTATGTTGAGCGAATTAAGATATCATTGTACCTAATAATACAATGTAGCTCGTAATATGAAATTTGATACTATCAATATAGAGATATTCATTCTACATATATTTAAATTTTATTATATTATATTGATGATTCAATGTTTTTTACATAAATTATAGTACACTAGCTTTTACCCGTTTTCACTCGCGCTGATGAAGATTTAATTTATCTGTCAGGAACATTATGTTTTCTATGTAAAATGTACCCATGTCCTTTACTGTACTCCTGACAACTTGTACCATAATTTCGTGATTAAATAGTTGGTTCGTGAAAACATAACAACAAAGATAATTAATTGAAGAAGGCGTTATTTTGCGGAAATCCATAATTAAATATTGGTATCTACAACATATTTTAAATAGTTTTTTAATAATTATTATATTTATATTAATTATATTTTGTATAATTAATATATACGAAATATATATTTATTGATTAATTGAGTTTCTTTTTGTTGTAGTTAGACGTAGTGGTGGTCAATCAATTCCTAGCGGAAATGCAAAGTAGCGTCCACTATAATATGTAACAAACTCACTTTCGAATCTATAATACATATTAGATAGTCGTATAATACCTACTATTTACAAAGAACATTGTTTCAGAACAGTAATTATGTACGAGCAATCGTACCTATTTACGTAGAAGCAATATCATTTTATAATTAATACATTAAACTTTTAACGACAATAAAGTAATGAACATCAAGTAGTCGGCGGTTGCGGTTTTTCATTTCACTAATCCTGCTCTCATTTGAAATAGAATTCCTATCAAATATCACAATGGACAACAAATTATCATAATATTGTAGGACATGTAGACCCTACAAATTTGTAATTATTTGTCGACAAAATTTATTCTAACAATCAAGAAGTCTGTGTTGTGAATGTTCAATATAGCACTCATATAGAGGTCACCTGATGTTAAGTGATCAACACCTTCAATAGACGCTTGCAACACCTGGGGAATCGTGGGGTGGGGAAGGTGAGGAAAGGAAGGCCTCCGGCACTCTCACTGACCGAACGAAACGCAACAATGCAAACACTGTCACTTATCTTCGGTTTTCTGTGAGAGGGTGGTACTACCTCGGGCAAGCCGACCCATTCATGCTGAAGCCAGCAATAGCTTCAGCGGGGCTCTACCACTTACAATAAATTTCCCAAATTAATATCTAAATTAATAACTCTGTTAATAACTAAATATGGTTGTACCTATCACGAATTCATAGATCTTTGACATCGCATCGAAATACGAATAATTTAAACATAAATATTTTTTTACTAATTTTAAGTAAAGAATAAAAATAAATAATGTATTTAGACCTCACTTAAAACGGATTTTATTGATCACAACAGCAAAAAACATAAGGATAAAATATTGTATGATAAAAATCTACCTGATCTTTTATGTATGTCATATAGATTTACAAATATAAATTTGGGAATGTAAATATATTGACTCCTGGTATATTTAAGCGATGTTATATACTCCTGTTACGTTCTATCTTAGTTCATTAATTCTGTAATAACGGACGTCTTCCTAACATATATATAATTCTTGATTGTAACTGAAAAAATGATGATTCCATATATAGAAATAGAGTAAAGAGATACAATTTACTTTGCCACACAAAAAAGAACTTTAAAGTAACATCTATAAGCCAAATTATTTCACGCGCTCAAAACAAAGACTATGCTTATTATAATAAAAAAAAATCTAAAAGTATTTGAACTGTTCCTGATATTTCAGAGCATTTTATTCAAAGATTGTATTTACAGAAAAGATGGATACGGCATAACATTGTAGGTGGTAGAGCCACGCTGAAGCTGTTACTGGTTTCAGCATGACCACTCTCTCACAGAAAACCGACGCGAAGTAACAGTGCTCGCATTGTCGCGTTTCGTACGGTCAGTGAGAGCGCCGGAGGACCACCTCCCTTCCCCTCCCCCCTTTCCTACCAACACAGGCTGTCAACGCACTCGCGACTCCCCTGGTATTGTTAGTGTCTATGGACGGTGGAAATCACTCAACATCAGGTGTCCCACCTGTTCGTTTGCCCCCAATGAAAAAAAACTTGTGTTCGTACAAAAGAAGCATCAAACATTAACACTTACAAAATTGATGTAAGATATTCTATTTATATTATTAAATTCGTTATATATTATATTACTTTTAAAGTACTATTTTATGTAAATCGTTCTGTTTTATTAAAATATATAGAGTCGTAAAAATGACACTTCTCACTCCGGATCGCCAATCGGTTTCCGACAATTAAGTAAGATATCCAATACGCATATTCGAATGCAATCCGGGTTTAATACGCTTTTATTATAACACCAATTTTAAAGTTTTGCAGTAAATATGCCGTGTAGTCGCTCCGGTCCGCACTAAAAGATAACGGTGGTGTCAACGTGGAGCAATTTGGTCAACGTTATTGCTGCTACACGAATTAAATGGTCCAGATTTTTTTATTAACAAATAGGTATTTTATACAATATATTTTATATAATATATTATATTGGTGTATAAAATTTCCACGGTTATTTTGTCGCATGGTCAAGTTTTATTTTTATTTCTTTTATGTTAATTTGTTAATAAAGTCTATATTTGATGATTAGCTTGGTGTATTTTTGTAATAATTTATTATGTTTACACGTTAACAAGAATAATTTGTGAATACTTATAAATATCTCTAATTTGTATATTGTATTTTATATTGTGTTTGTTTCTATATTATGGGAGGCAAACGAACAGGGGATCACCTAATGTTAAGTGGTCACCACCATCCATAGATATCAGCAAAACCAGAGGAGTCGTAATTGCGTTGCCAGCCTGCATTGATTTGGAAGGGGGGGGGGGGGGGAGGGAGAGAGAGAGAAGGGAGAGGTGGGAGATGGGCCTCCGGCACTCCCACTGACCGAACGAAACACAACAATGCAAGCATGCAAGCAATGTTACTTCATGTCGGTTTTCTGTGAGAGGATGGTAATACTCCGGGCGAGCCGACCTATTCATGCTGAAACTGATTATAGCATCAGCATTGATCTACCACTGTCTTGATATACCTTCGAACATATAAATTAATTTATAGCTATATAGGGGCGGACGTTGTCCTATCTTGATAATAAAAAGAATCCTAGAGTCAACCGCAGCGCCACCTACCGGGTCCAATTGTGAATTTAAACCATTCTCGGATCGACAGGAATACGCACACAAAATTTGATTAAAATTGGTTCTTCCGTTTACGAGTTCAATGACATAGACACGTACAGAAGACATTTATATATAAAGAAGATATAGACATAACTTATAAGGTGATAACATATAAATTAGTTTTATATATAAAGAAATATATTATTAGTAAATGGGGATAAATAATAAAATTAACCAGTTAATTTATCACAATAAATTTAACTTGTTTAACATTACTAAAGACTCAAACTCAAAATATGACCTCGTGAAACGTTTGTAATACAAAAATATTGTAATTCCATATGTATCAGATTCACCACAGTCAAAAAGTTTAGTACAGTAATATGACATTAGTCATTATTTTTTCGAATGGCAAATACTAATTGTTTTTTTCTCGAACTGACTACGCTATTGGCCTAGCAAGGTCTTAATAGCTTCACCGGACTACTAAGGCGAGAGCTTAGGATGCTCAGCCGATTTTATTTGACAACTAACTCAAGGGTGCACGGCAACTACTAAAATTATCTTTTTTCCTCTCAAAACAGTTTTCTAAAAGAGTTTTAAGTTGCTTTTTGTTCAATAACATACAATAATTTTATTAGACAGCATCAAATTTTAAATGATTCAATTTTTAGAAAAATTAACGATGGTATTTCTTTTTACTTTAAGCATTAATTACTTTATTCAGTAATAAAGCTTAGTTAGTAGTCAATATTTATTTAAGTAATCATTTTAAAAGCTTGTTAATTAGGTGGTACGAATTGCAACCGAAAATTATCTTAAATATACAGTAATTTATAAAAGGTTTTAAAAAGAATATTTGATGTAGCTCTTGAGACAGAGCTTATCGTAATTTAGAGCCCCCGATTAGGTTCTGCACGCCGGCATACACTAACGAGCATTCGGTTAAATTTATTTTTATTTTAACAACAATACGGTGCCGATGTTTTGTGTTCTATCGGCGATGGAGTGAAATTAATTGGATTGTACGCTTTCAATTATAAAATAAAGTTACCATTATTTTAATATCGTATAAAAGCGACAAATTCAATCTGAAACTATAATCAAACACCAAAGTTTTATAGTATTTGTCTTACATGCTAAGCTTACCTTGGTCGTAGTAGTTTTAAGAGGTGCTCCCGAAGAAACTGCGCATATTTCAACTTCATATTTATCCACACCTGCTTCACGATCCAAGGAAACAGCAGTCGATAATATTCCTAATGTAGAATCTATATCAAATAATCTGTCCACTTGTCTATTATCACCAGTCACATTCACTATATAATACTCTAATCCTGATTTGTAGTTATTAGTTAAATTTAATACAGCTGTACCTGCAGGTTCGTTTTCAGCTACAGAAACCGATTTCACATTTGTCCATATAACACCATCGAGTTCAGTACCACCCATTATAACAGTAAGATACGTTTCCGTACTTTTTTGCTCACTTAACACCGCCTCGTCTGTAGCTTTTATTACCAAATTCCATCTAGCTTCAGGCGTGGCTAGAGGGTACCGTAAATTTAAAATACCATTACTTCTATGCAAATCAAACATGTCATTCCCACCGTGTATTAATTTATAGGTGACTAGTCCATTCGTCCCTGAATCCAAATCACGAGCTAAAACGTTCATAATAAATATTCCACGACCAGCACTTCTGCCTACTCTTTCAGAATTGATAACAGCTGCATTCATTGACACAAAAATAGGAGCATTATCATTAATATCCTCAACTATTACAGTGACTAATTTTTCAGCAGATAGTCTCGTGGATGGTGGCTCTGCTCTGTCATACGCTACTACAGTTATCCTAAACGTGTCGATGCTCTCTCTATCAATAGGTAATAAAGTATGTATAACACCAGTGACATTGTTTATAGCAAAGTGTCGCTTGTTGTTGTTTGGGTCTTGCTGTGTTATTGAATAATAAACTTTTCCATTTAAACCAGAGTCAGGATCTTCTGCGGTAACTGTTACTATAGGAGTATGCTTCGGAATACCTTCCCTGATTTGACGTACAATAGCTGTGTTGGTGAATATGGGTGCGTTATCATTTGCATCGATGACATTTACAATGAAAGATATACTTGAAGATAAACTAGGACTACCGTTATCAGTGGCAGTAATATTTAAAACGTATGACGTCAGGTCCTCGTAATCTAATTGCTTATGTAGAAAAAGTTCACCAGAATAGGTATCAATGAAAAATGTATCCTTTCTGTTTCCAGATGTGATTGAGAATTGTATCTCTTTATTGATACCTAAATCAGCATCTGTCGCGTAAAACTGTGTAATTTTTTTGTTAATTGGTTCTGTTTCTAGAACTGATACTCTAGTTTCCAGTTGTGAGAAAATAGGTGCATTATCATTTTCGTCAAGAATAGAAACAGTTATTGTAGTAGTACTAGATAGAGATACAGATTGTCCAGAATCATGTGCCAGTATTTTCAATTGGTAATGATCTAACATCTCTCGATCTAAAGGTTTATTAATAAATAATTGACCAGTTGCTTCATCTAAGGTAAATTTTCCCATTTCGTCTCCGCTTATTAATTTATAATATATATCACCATTCAAACCTTCATCAGCATCGGTAGAATATACTCTAATTATAGAAGCTCCGACAGCAGCACCTTCAGAAACCTCAACTTTATAGGGTGTTCTTACAAATACAGGAGTGTTGTCATTAACATCAATTATGTAGATTGTCACTCTAACAGAATCTG
Source organism: Antheraea mylitta (assembly GCA_014332785.1). Classification (NCBI taxonomy): domain Eukaryota; kingdom Metazoa; phylum Arthropoda; class Insecta; order Lepidoptera; family Saturniidae; genus Antheraea; species Antheraea mylitta. The sequence continues at coordinate 3,904,451 of JACEII010000045.1, forward strand.
ATAATTTAACTTTTCCGTTATCGCTGACAGTCACTGTAAGTGTAATATAGTTTTGTCCAGTATTTCGCGCTAAGCTTTCTCTATCAAAAGATTTTGATGTCTTGATAAATCCATTTCTAGAATCAATTCTAAAATCATTTTGTGCTATGGGCAAAGAAAATGTCAATTCAGCATTACGTCCTATGTCTTTGTCTGTAGCCGTCAGTTTTCCTACAAAAGTATCTGCAGGCTCATTTTCTTTTATTTTAAATATGAATGTTGTGTTAGTAAATTGTGGGCTGTTGTCATTTTCATCTAGAACGTGAATAACGACTGGTACTTGCGATGAACGTGGGGGCTTGCCATGATCCGTTGCTATTATAGTTAAGGAATAGTAATCTCTTTCTTCCCTATCTAGAGAACTTCTTACATAAAGATATCCATCAGGGAAAACTCCAAACTTTTCATCTGTATTACCTTCCACTATTTGATATGATATTCGACCGTTATATCCTAGATCTGCATCTGAAGCAGAAATAGCAAAAAATCTAGTATTAACAAGAGTGGATTCCAATAAGGAGGTTTCATATGAGGTGTGATCAAATACAGGAGTATGATCATTGACATCATCTACAATTACAGATATTGAGTGTTTCGTTGTAAGTGTTGGATTACCGTTATCAGTTGCTGATACTTCAACAAATAAAATACTTCCCGGTTCGCTTATAATGGCTTTGTTCAAATAGATAACGCCTGTTGTGTCCGAAATTCGAAAATTATTTTCAGGGTTATAACTTAATGAATAAAATACTGTCCTATTTGACCCAGAATCACGATCAGTCGCTCTTGCAAAATATACTTCCTGGCCTACGGCCATATTTTCAGGAATATGGATCTCATCTTTATCTTCGATAAATATGGGATAATTATCATTCACATCTAATATCGAGATATTCACTGTTGTAAAGCCAAAAGCAACGCCAGTTTTGGCCATTATTTTCAAACGATATGTCATTTTATCTTCACGATCAACATTAGAATATGTTCTTATAATACCTGTTTTTTCATCTATTTTAAAAACATTTTTAGAGTCTCCTTCTAAAATATAATAAGATATGGTATCACTTGATATTCTAGCAGAAACTTTTCCCACATATCTTCCAGACTCTGGTTGTATTGTTCCTTCATCTTCTACGGTTTTGAAATTATATCCATTATACTCATCAAACTGTAAATGTTTTCTTTGAGCTGTTTTTACTATTTCGACAATAGCTTCTTCTCGAGCTCGACGATTACCTTTATCCTTACAAGAAATTTTTAAACTATATGCTGTCTCTGGTGCTTTCCTAAAATCTTTTTGTAAAATTATATTTCCAGTCCACGGTTCTACATCAAAGTATCCGTCTCCACCACTTTCAAGTTTATACATAATACGTGCATTTTCTCCTTCGTCTAAATCATATGCTTTTATTTGCAAAATATTAGTACCTGCTGGCAGTTCTTCATTTATGCTTTCTATATAGCGCTGTGGGTAAAAAACTGGATCGTTATCATTCACGTCTAAGACTTTAAAAAATACAGTTGCAGTAGAAGATTGTGGAGGGAACCCTTGATCTTTGGCTAAAACTTGAATTTCATACATAGGTATTTTTTCCCTATCCAATTCAATAACTGTATTTAATTGACCAGTAATAGGATCTAATACAAACGTATTTGGATACTTTCTTTCAACACTTGATGGTAAATAATAGGAGACTGAACCATTCGTACCTTGGTCGTAATCAGACGCAGTCAATATAAGTATTTCTTTTATTGGCTTGACATTTTCTGGTAGTGTAGCATTTATTTGGGATTGAGGGAAAGTTGGAGCTTCATCATTTTCATCCAAAATAGTAACTTTAAGTCTTGTGTATGCCCATTTCGGATTTGGACCACCATCTCTTGCTGAAACATTTAATTCAACTGTTCCTTGGATTTCACGATCTAACATTGCTTTTGTTGTAACTAAACCAGTCAAATGGTCAATTGAAAACCAGAGTTGTTGGTTTCCATCATAAAAATCGTAATATATTTCAGCATTCACTCCAGTATCTTCATCTGATGCCGTAATACTAGCAACATACGTCCCTGAAGGAGCTAGCTCAGTTAAAATTGTCGAATACTCAGATTTTTCAAATACGGGCTCATGGTCATTTACGTCATTTACATGAATTACTAAGAAAGATGTAGCAGTGCGAGGTGGGGTTCCTTGATCTGTTGCAACTACTGTTAAATTATATTTACTTATTTCTTCTCGATCTAAAATACCATTCACGTGAACAATATAAACACTCGATGAGTTTTCTAATCGAAAATGGTTAAGTTCATTGCCACCAGATATGCTTACACTAGTAATCCCATTTAAACCTGCATCTAGATCGATTACAGTAATAGCAGCTACTAAAGACCCGTTTTTAGCATTTTCATCAACTGTTGCGAAATTAGCTGTGGAAGGGACATATGTAAATGTTATCACGGGGTCATGATCATTTGCATCTATAAGATTTACTGTAACATAGGTTCGTGCATCTTGACGTGGCACACCGTGATCTTTTGCAATTACTGTTAAAACACATGTCATATTACAAGTGGTATTAGTACAATACTTTGGACAACTTAACTTTTTTGTAGTTGTAATTATTCCAGATTCAGGATCTACAGCAAACTGTTTTTCTGTGTCTGTCACTTCATACGTAATTTTACTATTATCACCCAAATCACTATCTGTGGCCGTCACTTTTAAAACCGTTGTTCCAGGAGGAACACTTTCATTTAAAGATACAGAAAAATCACTTTGATCGAATATTGGAGGATTATCATTAACATCTAAAATACTGACATTTACTTGAAGATATCCATATTTAGGAGGAGTGCCACCATCTCGTGCAGATATATTTAACACATAAAAATCCATGGTCTCCCTATCCAATTTTCCTGTTGTTTCAAGATGCAAATAGGATGTTTGTCCACTTGGATTCACAGTCACATTTAAACGAAATTTACCTTCGGCATCACCATCTATTATTCGATAATCATTGGTAATTCCATTATCTCCCAAATCTTTATCGGTAGCAGCATCTAGAAGTAATTTTGTTCCAGCTGCCGCGCTCTCAGAAAATGCTACAGCGATACTGGGTTCAGGAAACTCCGGAAAATTATCATTAACATCCGTAATCCTTAATCTCACTTCTATAGGATAGGTAGGTTGACTTGAGAGCACAACAAATGCATAACGGTCTATGGTTTCTCGATCCAATACCATGTTAGTTCTTATTTCACCAGATAAGGGGTCTAATATAAATTCTTTTGGAGGTTCGTTAAATCGGTAGGTAAAACCTGGCTTAATAGGAATCTTTCCAACGAACGAACCGGCGGGTTGACCTTCTGGTACTCGAAGATCGACACCAGTATCCACGGCACGCGACTGCATTTGTTCGGCAGTGATGCTCACGCAGGCGCCGTAAAGTAGCGCCAACGCCACCAGCGCCACGTGCCATCGCCCCATCATCGTCATGACAATGATAAAAACATTGCAGGATCCGGCCCTCGTCAGCACAATTCAAAGTATTCCGGGAGCGTTATTTGTGTCCCGTTCGCTCAAAGTCGCGCACTCACTCTCCTTAGGTATGCAGCATGGCCGCGACGACCTGCACGCGCACGTATATCTCACGGAGAGTGTTATCCGCTGTGGCTGCGCCTACGCCGTCACATTCATTCGTAAACACACGTGACACAACACTATACACGAAAGTTTCATCAAATGTCCACTAAAACACACTATAAAATGGTTCCTAATAAGTTATTCTACGAAAATGTCTTTATTTAAAACAACTTTTCTGTTATGTTTTTATTATTTTGACAAGTAGTTCGTACGATAGTTACAGCACGCGAGTTTAATCGCGGTCGGCACGGGACTGGCAGGCGGAGGCATTCATGCCGTGTCTCGCCCCTCCCTCCGCACCATCGAACACTCCCCCGCAGCTTTTAAAGCTTCCAGTGTGGCTGTGTGACGATGATGCTTTGATAATGGCCGCCGTAGGATTCTGCTATTTATTGTTCGATATAAGTTGCTAATCTTTGTGAGAGAAATGTTATATTTATACATATAAATATATATAAATGCTATAAGAAAAGAATACATACCATATATAAATATTTTATTTAGTCAGTAATATATATGAGATATATATGAGAATACATAAATATAAAAAAATGTTTTATTACTAACAAAGAACTATAATTTAATAAGAATAATAAGTTCATATTAAAATATAAATTCTAAAAACAGTTCTTTAATGTACTTTCACGATAGCGTGCGTTGAAATCTATTACATGACATATGCGCATACGCAACTTTTTTTTTATAATGCATTTAAAAAAATTGCGTTTATCCCAGTGGGGTGTAATATCACTTTATCATTGAATTGAATGGTTTTTCTTTACAATAGACAAAATCATTGTCTTATTTAATTATATTATTATATATTAAATATATATAATTTTTATAGTTCAGTCTTCTTAGTATTGATTTAGCAGTCATTTTTTAATAAAAATAAAGCAATAATGTTGAATTAAAATTAAGCGTGGTTATTACAAAATTAAAAAATATATCATTTTCTTTATGGTAATTTAAGGTTCTTCGCTAATCTCAGCAAATATCTTATTTAAAAGATAACGTACAAAAAAAAATTAATTTACCGTTTTGTAGAAAAACTCATGCATTTCTATTATTATTTTTAAGTTGTCATATTATAGTTTATTTGAAATGAATTCAGAGTAAATTTTGATTCTAGTAAATTTAATGAATACCGGCGAAATTGTAAATATGACATTTTTAACTTACAAGAAACAGTTTATTTGTTCATTGTACCAAAATTTCACGTGCGTAACATAAATAAACCTTAAAATATTAAAAACTCTAAAAGTACAGCTATAACTTAGATACGATATAGAGCAAAGAACCGTATAGGTGCTTTATAATATTATGAAAATGTGACTTGACGGAGATAGTTAATTAGGCTAATTTTTTTTTTTCGAAATGACTACGGTATTTACCCTGCAAGGTCTTAACAGCTTCACCGGACTACTAAGGCGAGCGCTTAAGGCACTCAGCTGATTTTATTTTGGCAACCAGCTCAAGGGTGCACGGCACACCTCGGCTTGGCTGTTGCCTGTTGCATGCAAAATCGCGACCTATCTTAGCTAACCTAGCGATATATATATATGAGTTGTTGAAACGTATATGTATACCAAGCATACACGCCTCAACAACTCCTGCATATATTTATTATCGGAAAATTTAGAGTTTTTCAGTTCGATAAGGGAAAAAAAGTAAACCCTTCCACTTTCATGTGTAAGCGTGTAGGCGTGCACGTGTGTGGGGGTGATCGTGTAGTGTTGTAGCGGTGATGTATATTTGTATGTCACCCTATCGCGCAAGCAACGCACTCAAGGGCTCCCTACCGAGAGCTCGAACCTAGGCTTGAGCCACTGCCGTGGGAGGCCTAATCGGGTGTGGGGGAACGAAATTAACCCCCAGACCACGGTGGATTGATCTGTGGTTACGCGGGCGTGGGCGTGAACACGCTCTGTTTCGAGGGACAGGCTGGTACTGATCGTTCGCTGACGTGATTGAATCAGGAGGGTCGGTAAAAATGTGTCGCGGATGTCTTTTATAACGCGCAACGTTAAGTACGGGTTCATAGTTTGCGGCGGATACCACTA
>JACEII010000046.1:0-11994 GCA_014332785.1 Antheraea mylitta
TTTTGTAAATTCAATGTTTTCGAAGTAAAACTTCTTTACACACGCTTGACATGGGGAGTAAGCTCGTTAAGAGTAAAGGGGAGAAGATGGAGTAAGAGTGATGAGAGCATTACGAAAAGTGTGATCGGGCGAGGAAGTTGAGAGGGAGATATAAGTTAGTGAATATAGAAAGAGAGAGATTTACGTTTCGTATATCATTGTAAGGGCAAGAGAGAGAGAGAGAGAGAGATAGGAGCACACGTTTTTTTTCCTCTCATAGCCAGTTAAGCTTCATATATCTAAGACACAATGCTGGCCTATTGTCTATAGGAGCGAGAGATGCAGTGTGCGCGCACATTTTCTCTGTCTCTTCTCATAGCCAGTGCATGAAATATATACTGGGTGTTAGGTTAGACGCTGGCAATATTTTTATAGGACAACCATTAGTCGTTTCTGGTTCGATATCAATTAAAAAAATTGGAGCTTAATGTTCAACCTAATTACCTAGAGAAACGTAAAACTGATATACACATAACATCAGGTGACTTACGCAAAAATGAACTGGTGTAATTAAAGAATCGCGCCCTGTCGCGTATTCCGCCCCGCGTCCCGCACCTCGACTTGCGCCCCGCTTCCCTTTGTTCGAACGGCGGCGTTCCCACGACAAGCAGTTACGTAATTATTAACCTTGAAGTCGCCCCTATAAAATTGTTCAAAGAATCTAGGTGTGTTTTTTTTTACGTTTCAAAGTATCGTTCCCATACTTTTAAAAGTTTTAGGACAAACTTTAATTAAGGTTCTCTTTGTTCCTTATTAGTATTTGTTTTGATATTATTATTTTATATATCGACGGGAGAAAGCGGAAATGTCGTAATTTGCATTTTGGGGTAAGTCGCTTTTTACCATATTGTTAAAAAAAATACCGCTTCGACTTTTTTGGGTCTCGCTTTCCTACGATTCAATTTTTCATCGATATGACCTTGGATTTTTACCTAGTTTTAGCATCACAAATAAAAAAAAAAATATTTTAAATAGTTTTTTTGGCTCTAGTGTAAAGTTGGGTTTTTCAAGTTACGACAATTTTGCTTTCTTCCGTCGATATTAAATGTGGCCATAAACTACCACACGATAGAAGGATGTTAAACTATAACGATGCTAGGTCAGGTCAGCTCAGATTGGTCGCGAATTGCACGTATCAGGCAACAGCCCAAGCCGAGGTGTGCCTTGCATCCCCGAGCTAGTTGTCAAATAAAATCGGCTGAGTGCCCTAACCGCTCGCTTTAGTAGTCCGGTAAAGCTGTCAAGACCTTGCTGGGTCAATAGCGTAGTCAGTTCGAGAAAAAAAAAACGCAAACATCCATCCGGTTATATCGCGTTGAGTAGTTCTAAAGAGGTTTTACTTCATTTGTGTGGTTTAAAGCATATTTGATTTCTTTTTTCAAACGTGTAGAAGTCCGTTGAGAAGAGACGTGAGGAACGGGGAGCTTCGGAACGCGAGCGTGGAGGTGGTCGCAGGCACTACGTCGGTGGTCGCGAACTGGACAGACGCGCGCGGAGGCATCGCGAGTCGGCACGTGACCGCGACCGCGAACGCGGCGACAAGGACCGTGACCGTGACCGCGAACGTGAACGCGAACGGAGGTAAATGACAAGTGTTTTTTTTTTTCAGGAGTAAAACTTCTTTACGCACGCTTGTCTTTGAGAGTAGGATGGTGTGTACGTGACGAGAGCGATACGAAACGTGTTATCAGGCGAGGCGAACGGAAATTGAGAGGGAAATATAAGTTAGTGAAGATAGTAAGGGAGAAAGAGAATGTTACGTTTCGTATTATCAATGAAAACGCATGATAAATTTCAATATTTGTAGAAAATTACATACATACGTATAAATAGAGCTAAAAAACTTACCTTAATTGTGTGATCTAAAGCACACCTGTTTTTACTGCCATTACCGAGTAATGTTAATTGTTGTAATGGTTCTTAAGTGTATAAATGAGCTAGGCTTCTGGGAAAACCATAAAATTGTTAAGGATCAATAGGTCTCCGCAGCACAAGCTCATGCAAGCTCATCAGCAGCTTTATTTCTTATAGTTAAGATACGTATATATGAGGATGAAGTTAAAATCGTGTACATGCAAAAGTTTCACGTCATCCATATTGACGTTCTGGTTTAATCGACCAATCCACCAAGACCAATCGAATAGAAACGTTTGCGAATACACAAATGCAGTACAGAGTATAGTTACGAAATATCCGTAGATGTAAGTAGTCTAACTGTCTGAGCAAAGTTGCCCCGTGTCTCTTCGTTGGTTGCCTATTGCAGCATTCAACCAAAGCTGATTGCCATTAATAATCAAGAAGTATAAATAGCCGATACCTCCAAAGGTGTTTTAAAACGTGGTAAATAGTAGCCAGTCCATAGTACGAACACAGGTCAATAGTGACTCTCTCGATATAGTCGATAGTACGGACGCAGATCAATAGTAACTCCCCGATATAGGCAATAGTAGGACGCAGGTCAATAGTAACTCCCCGAAATAGGCAATAGTAGGACGCAGGTCAATAGTACCTCCCCTGATATAGTCAATAGTAAAAGGCAGATCAATAGTAACTCCCCGACACTGTCAATAGTAGGACTCAGGTTAATAGTAACTCCTCTGATATAGTCGATAGTACGTACGCAGGTCAATAGGAACTCATCCGATATATAATGTAACAATTATTAAATCTTGTTGAATTTCTTTGTTTTATGCAGACGTAGTCGGTCGCGTAGTAGGAGTCGACAGGAACAATCTCGAGAGAGATCGCGAGGACGAAGCGATCGCGATCGCGACTCGAGACGCAGTCGCTCTCACCGATCAACATCACGCGACCGCCGTAGGGAATAGACACGAGTTTGTCGAGTACAAACATGAAATAGGACACATAATGTCTAGTTTAGAATATACTTGTGCCGTTACATTTCAAAATAAGTTAAATCCGATCTTAGCTGTTCCTAATATTTTACCTTATTTATCAGGATCTTTAAATTTTGGAAGTGTAAAATATCAAGTTTATAAAAAAAGTAAACTAAGGGACCTTTTTTAACAATAAAGTTAGAACATCGTTGTATAAACTGGATTTAAAATAAGGATTAAAATTGGATTTTTAGCTCATTTTGAACAGTAACGACTGACTTAGTGGTTAAAGCAATATATAAATTTTTTCGTTGTTTTTTTTTTTTAAATGAGTTTGCTAACGTTTATTTTGCAGATCTGAGAATAGAAGAAAATTCCAAATTTGTAGATTAATTTACAATTCGTTGATACAGTTTTTGTGATAGTATTGAGAGAGAGTTCATAATAATTGCGAAAATATAATTGATTATATATAATATAAAAATATGCAATGATTATAATTAAACTGAGTGTTTAAATCTATTTGTATGAAACTAAATATAAATTTAAAAAATAATTATATTACCCTGTACAATGTTTTCATCTCGTGTTATTATTTTTTAAGTAGCAAGGAATCACGAAGACGGAAGTGACATATTTATAATCGAAATTAATTGTTCCATATATTTATTATAAGTAGTTAATGTATTACAATCAATTATTTTTTTAGATCTTTAAAATAGTCTAAAATAACCTAATACATATATTGCGTTCGACGGTAATTTTTGGTGGGAATGATAAATCAGCTCCAGCAAATATGTCAGTTTGAGGTTGTAGATGTGAGGACACAGGTTGAACCAATCAATCTGGTGAAGGTTACCGGTTTCTGCTGGATGCAAGTATTGTATAAGACACCTGTGAACGTCTTTTTGTTAAATGGATGGGCTATATACTAATAATTGACATTTTGGACGTGATCATATACAGTGTTATTAAAATAAAGTTAATTACGTAATAAATACATGCTTCAAAAAGGTTTCGTACTAAACGCACCGCGCTCGCCCGAGGCAAGTTCGCGTTATCCTTTTTTCGCAAGTCTAACCAAAGTGAGACAAAAACCAAGATGGCATTCAGCGAGCGCGGTACATTTAAAATGTAACCTTTTTAAAACAAGTACTTAATACGTATTTAACTTTTTTGTAATAACACCGATAAATTTTACATATATAGTTAGTGGTGTGTGAAATTCAAGTCTCTTGGGAAGGTTTATAAGACAGTTGGTATCGATTTGGGCGAACAGGTTTGTCAAGCCCCTATGTGTGACAGACTTAGTAGGGTTTAATTATCCCTGGCCTATCGCTAGCAGCTTTAGCGATTGCGTGTCATGTTTTTTAATACCATGCCTCTAAAAAGTAATTCGGGTTTGGTTAGCTAATTAAAGAAACATATAAAAGAATCTGTCGTCAAGGTTAATGCTCTGTATGCGATAACTAGCTCTACATATGTTCTATATGCGTTTCCTTCGAGCACTAAATTGCAGCTCTCTTAATTCATACTGGGAAACCCTTCTAAGTTATATAAATTTGTAGACGTTTGTATTTGTTTCCCATATGGACCAATAGGCCTCGTTGTTGCCATGATATAAAAGTACAACGAGTAACTGTCAATTTGCTGACACCTGTGCTCTCAGCTGACCTGTTTAGGTACAGCAGAGTAGTCATTTTTTACATTATGTCTTGTGACAAATGCTAAAAAGCCATATTTAAAAGCTACGTCTTCGTATAAAATTATAGTGTGTTGTAAACCATGAATAACGACGTCTTAAGCGTTTACAAAAAATACTACTATTATTTGAGAAATTATTTGTCGCCTTAAAAACACCATTTCATATTACACGTTGGTTTCCCCAAAAAACTTTAAAACTCAAATTATTTCTCTTAAGACTAAATTATTCTTCTCTTCTATATTCTTGTGACAAATCCCGTTAACGGTATGTATTGGATTTGGACAGGTTTCTATAAGTTATTTCGATGAAGACCGAAAATTGTCTTTTGTGTTTCAGTTTCTTTTAGTACAAAATTCAACTCTTAATGGATTGCATTGCAGTAAATTGCTGTGAAACTTGTAATTTCATTATTGTTTTTTGTTGTTGGTAATTTGTGTACGAGAGTTTTTGATTTGAATGTAAAATGATTTAAATATTTTTCCGTATTTATGGTATCACTTGCCGTTTTCTTTGTGTCTTTAACCGGATATTGTAATTATTAACAAAAATAGTTAAAAGCAACAGTAATTAAAATATAGTTTTGTGGTTTTAACGAAGGTATTTTTAGTAGACAAATCTTGGTACGTAATGTAATTATTTTCATAACTTCTTGATTCCCTATTTAAATTCTATCGGCCCAATCAAGATTTCAGGCGACCTTTTGCCATATTCTTGTTACAAATAAAAATAATAACTTGAAAATTGTTATGCTAACTCTGAATGATTTTGATTTCTGTGGATATTAGTTCTTTGCCCTGTATTATAACATTATTTAAAAAAATACTATTACTATATTAGGGGCATTTAGATTAACTAGATGTATTGTTTTCTTGTTAAATATTGCAGTAAATAAAAGGATATTTAAAAAGTTTGTTTTATTTAAATTACCACTTTAATAGTATTTATAATCAAATACTAAAACATACAGATGAAATAAAATATGTGATTATTTGAAAATTATTTGGTCGGATCTCTATTGTCCGAATTAATAAATTTCAAATCTCGTGTTTTGACGTTCTTGTCCCTTTTTAGGATATTATAAACTAGCAGTTCCCGCGTCTTCGTCCGCGGGGAAACTTTGGGCTAACTTGTAACACGCAGCGAAAGTTCACAAAAGGAAAACCCCCGATTTTTCATTTCGTTTAAACATTTTTCATTGGGGCCCGTATTGGTATAGCTATACCGTGCTATAGCTATGCCTGATAAATGAGCTAACACTGAAAGATTTTTTCAAATCGGACCAGTAGTTCCTGAGATAAGCGCGTTCAACCAAACAAACAAACCATACAGCTATATATTGGTATAGATTATAGTGTTTCACCACAATTGTATCTGAAGTTTTTTTAACTTTATTTTTGGCAATTAATCTTTTAGATTATTACTGCCATTGTCACATAGTCAATAATATTACAAGCGTCGTTCGATCACTTCAATATTGCGTTGTGTGAGTCAATATTCTAACAAGATGGATACTTACTTATATGTATACCTTCTATGGAGTTTTTGTGGCATCTCAGAATTTCATGCTCCGTGATAATATTTCCTATTCATTTCATTTATGCACAATAAACTAACTATATTACGCAAAACTCCACAAAATTTACAATTAATAGAGTCAAATAACACAAGATTACGAATACAATCCACTACATGACAGACTAAAATCGCCCCAAAAACTCTATCTGAAGTTAAATAACGATTTGGTCCAAGATGCTGAATACGTTAAAGCTCTTAGCTCAAGTGTAGCTGACGAAACGCATCCATAGGTGGCAATAGATTTTTAAGGGTGATAATTATCACGGCTAATTTAGAAAATTTACTACCTTCATACTATGGTCATAGTATAAATATAAGAGACAGTACGGAAACTACCTATAAACGCTCATAGCACACTCACAAACATGCACATCGAAGAGACCTCTAAGCGGTTTTCGCGGTGCTGTCCATACTGTACCTTTTAATAAAACCTCTCGATGCGCACGTTGTGTGAGTGTGGCAGTTTCGAGCGTATGTTAGTAGTTCCCGTACAGTCTCTCATATTTATACTGTGGTCCATACAATTTTCGTCGCGGTGTTTTCCTTCACGGAGAGCTCCGGCTCATTCACAAGGATTGGAACTTACGTCCATAGACGCGTATGAACATGTTAACCACTGAGCAACCATCGCTTATCTTCTTGATATTCCTGCATTTTTATGAGATTGCCAGTGGTCAAATTTCGATCATAAAAAAAATATACGCGACGAATTGAGAACCTCCTCCGTTTTTTTCGTCGGTTAATAAAAAACTTTTTCCATTTTTTTATTGATAACACTAAAGCTCGTAAAAGCTACAAAACTATAAAAGAAGAAAATCGGTTGAGAAACAGATAAGATTTCTTTTAACAGTTTTTTCACTGCCTATTTATATATAGAGTACCTGGGCGATCGAGCCTAGCTCGGTACTTTAAAAACTATTTTTAATTTAAATTAAGTGTTAGGTTTGCCTCACAAAAATAACATTTTTTACTAAAAAAAATAATTATATCTTCTGCTGTCACTCTGATTTGAACTGTGGTTACATGAATTTTCGAAGTAACCAATTTCCATCTGAGCTATTTTTGTTTTGACAGCGCCGGCAAAATTTACCTTTATATTCTAGATATATTTTTTCATTGCCTGGAAACTCAGTTAAAAAAGCTTTCAATGAATAAAATTTAGCTATATCGATTTATCGTCCCCGAAATTACCTACATACTAAGTATCACGGAAATAGACGACACCGTTTCCGAGATCCTTAATACATATATACAAGAATTGTTCGTTTAAAAGTGTTAGATAGATTAGTGGTTGGCTGCAAATGCGCATTGCATATGATAGGGGTATGCCAGAGTACCGGACAATTATCGGTTATAGTTTTGTGTGCAACTTAATACTCGGAAATATCATACTTTAGTAAAATATTATAGAATGTGTTTTATAGGATTTGGAATTATCAAACGAGAAGATATTATTTACATATTTATAATAAAACGTATTAAGTTGACCTGACCTTGACCTTAAATTGATATCACATATCGATCATGTGTCATGTATACAAATTATTTTCGTATTAGTTCTCTTTGCACTTTATACTGTCGAGTATTTGTAATATTAAAATTCTCATATCGCCTTGTAAATGTGTGGCAGCGCGGTTACAAATAAAACACCCACAACGTATACAGATATTTTATATTTTCTTGTTTAATGTATTCTTCGTGTTTATGTTATACATAAAAAATGTCACTTGTATAAAACCAAATTACATACATTTTTATCGCATTAAAGTAATTTACATTACATACAATAATTTCTCATAAAAGTATACAAAAATCCAAAACCATTGAATGCCTGCTAAATAAAGAATACAATTAATTGTATAATTGACGCACCCTTATTCATGAACAAACTGAAAAACATATACAGGCTATTGAGAAAATATTTTTTAATCACAAAATATGAGATCAAAACAATAGTTTTAACATCGAGTGACTTTACCGTAAATTATGTCTACCTACATACTTAACAATCATTCGATATCTACTCAGAAATCATAAAACAATTTAAAAAATTGGTTGTCTGTAAAGTCAGTTTACGGATGATAATTTTACGTGATAACGTCATAAGAAAATTGATGAAAAATTGCATACATTTATTGAATTGTATAGTACAAACAGAGGCGTCACAAGGCAAACGGTTAGGCCGATTGCGCCTCTCTATCGCTTGCACGCTCGGCTCAGGCAGAACGTGACAATGAGTCATGCTTTTTCGTGCGTGCAGCCGGCGTTTATCGATTTATAAGACGTTATTACGTAAAAAAACACAAATCATTAGATAATGTCAGTTAACATATTGGAACGTGACCCACAACTGAAATTTGGTTCGTTGCACCGCGTGATGTAACTATTCCTTTCCAGCGTCAATATCATAATTATAACTTAGATATTACTGTTATTTACTAATAGGTAGTAGTTATTCTTTTGGGATTCTGTCATTTTATAAACTCGTGAAGGTTTTATATTCATAAACGAAAAATAATTTGATAAATTGAAAAATCTAAATGAATGAAGTAATCTTTCTAATATTGGAATACAATATACAAGTACTAGAGAGAACAGATCACCAGTAATAATTATATATGCTTTGTAGTACTTTCACCACAATTAGAAAGATATGGAAATCATATCTAATTATCTAGTCCATTGGAGGCAAACGTGTAACTGACAAGTACGAAGACTTCTTTGTTATAGAATTTCAAATTTTCAATAAAAATGCAAAATTAAGCCGTCACGAGACACCTGGCAAATGTGAAACATCGAAATTGTTTTGTATAAGTTATATGCATAAAAGAACAGATTACGACAGAAATCAGCTATGGCATAATGAAAAGATAAAGCATTACAAATTTGTTCCATAAAATAATGACCGCTTATGTATTTTTATTATATAACTATTCATTTTTATTAAATACAAAAATTCAACTCTGCGCAGGCGCGGAGTATTTGGCGGCAGTTATCAAATGGCGCTAGGTTGTCGGCGCATGCCGCGTAACACTAGCAGAACGGGTGGCAGACAAAACAGTTTGAATCTTACTTTTATACCGATAGGGTTGTAAATGTTTTTGAATATTTCGTTAACAGATCGTGTTTTGCTTCACCACGCCAACAATCAGGTTTACCCTCCGTCTATAGATGTTTCACATCAATAATTCTTAAAACGAATACATATTGTAGAAAATAACAAAAACCTCATTAATAAAGGTAAAATATAATATATAATAATATAAAATAAAATATATAATATTAGAGGTCGTTCAAACATCAAGAAGCACCAAAGTGAGTGGGGAATGGGGGGGTCTATACTTGTTTATTTCTGATGAGATGAGAGGTGTCGGATGACGATTCATCACCAATATTTATACAATTTTTGTGCAAATTCATAAAAAAACATGCACGAGATTTTGCTAAATTATCATCAAAGCTTACGTGAGCAAGCAAGAACTTCGCTTGCTTTTACTGACGAGCACAAGGAACGTGTCAAAAATGACTAAAACTCTTATTACTATACTATAACATAATACATAAAATAATCTTGTAAATTATGAATTAACTCTTTCATTTAATATAATCAAATAAAAAAAAATATGTATATATATCTTTTTTAATTTATTCTCCTATTAGATTCCCGGAAAAGCCGGATATTATAAAAGAATATATCATGCGTTTATTAAAAGATTCGCCACCAATGTTCTATCTATAAGTAAATGCCAGACTATGAGAGTGAAAAACCTCCCACGCTATTGACATTATTATGTATGGTCTAAATAGTTGTCGTCACATTGTATGAAGAGTACAAATAAGTACGAGAATTTAATAAAAACAATGTCCAATTTTTTAAACATTTGTTAAAATGTGTATCTGAATATTGGAAAGGTATTATTTTTTTTTTTAACTTTATTTTTGGCAATCAATCTTTCCGATTATTACTGCCATTCTCACGTAGTCAATAATATCACAAACTTCGTGTGATCATTCCAATATTAAGCATCGTGTGAAACCATATTCTAACAAGATGGTGGATTCCTTGCTAGAACCTTCCAGGGAGTTTTTGTGGCATCTCAGAATTTCATGCTCCGTGTTATTATTTTCCATTCACTTCACTTATGCATAATAAACTAACTATATTACGTAAAACACCACCAAATTTACACAATATATAGTCAAATAACACAAGATTATGAATAAAATATAAAATCCACTACATGACAGACTAAAATCCCGCCAAAAAACTCAAAAGGTATTATTGAAATTACTATTTAATCTTAATTTTATGAAGCTTTAACTTGAACCCTAACATTTCCGATAATACTCCAGATAACGCAGATAGTATTACAACCTTAGTTATTGTATATAGATAATGGTTAGCGCATATTCCAGATATCTTGAACGGTGCATCTAGTTCCTGGAATGACAATGATTTATTATGCTTTATATTATTTTCTATTAATACGGAGACTACAAACACATTAAATAAATGGAAATAAAAAAACACTAAATAATAAGCTATATATAACGATAAAATAGAAATGTTCTTGGTTAATCCGGAACAATCTTTGAAATACCTCAACCGATTGTGATTAAAGTTGGCAGTTACACAACTTTCACAATATTACCTAGAACACATATAATAACGCTTTCCCACAGGGACTAACCTAGTTACTGCCTGCGACTTCGTCTGCGTGAAATATTTACTTTCCGGTAACTAACACGTAGCAGAAGCTCTCAAAAGGATAAAAAACCCGACATTGAAACATTCTTCGTTGGTGCTCTGCTCCTATTGGTCTTAGCGTAATGATACATAGCCTTTCTCGATAAATGAGCTATCTAACACTAAATTATTTCAAATGGGAGTTTTCCTGAGATTAGCGCCTTCAACCAGACAGACACACTCTCCAGCTTTATAATATTAGTATCTAATCTAATACCTTTAAACGAGCAATTCTTGTATATTTTAATATATTCAGGATCTCGAATACGGCGGCAACGATTTCCGTGAAACTTAGTATGTACGTGGTTTCGGAGACTGCAAATAGATCTAGCTAGATTTCATTTATAGGATTTTTTTTTATCCGAGTTTTTAGGCATTGAAAAGATATATTTATATATAGATATAGAAAAACTAAAGGTAAATTTCGTTGCCGCTGTCAAAACAAAAATAACTCGGATGGAAATGGGCTGCTTTAAAGATCCGTCTAAGCCCAGTTCGAATCCGAGTAAAAACAGAAGAGATATATCTTTTATAATTTTTTTTTTGGATATAAAAAAACACAAACGGTTATTTTAATTAAAAAAAAAATTTTATTATTGTAATTATAAGAGAGATATCTTTTTTTATTATTATTTTTTAAGAATTGCGCTAGTCTCAGTCGTCCAGGTCGTCCTAAATATATTTAAAATAGGCAAATTTTAATAAATGTAAGTTACCTTGAGAAGATCTGCAGCCAATTTTAATACGTTGTTCGCTACCGTTAGCTGTTCCTTGCTCTCAGGCCTTTGTTCGATTGCTAGATGTAGGTTGATTTGTTCAGTTAATATAGCTGAGAGGCAGCCGCGATACTTTCTGTTCACGTTACTGCCCAATGTTAGTAACCGTAACAGATAAATTCCGAGACAACAGCTCCAAACCATGGCTTCTAACAGCCAACCGTGTTCTAAAGTAACGGAATCCTAGAGCGAAACGTTGTTGGAGATCAGTAAAATACTATTTTTTATTCAATATTATCCAATAATAATTCAAAAGTTTAATATATCTGAGGATATTCTGTTCAAACAGAATTTAAATTATTCCAGAATGTTCTA
>JACEII010000046.1:14994-129190 GCA_014332785.1 Antheraea mylitta
TAACGAATTATAAGTATCTTAATCTTAGAAGAAGTACCTTAAAGTATTTACAGTGATTAAAGTATTTAATAATGATTACGTTATAATAATCCGTTTTAGGACTAGATCTAAGTGTAATATTTTTATTGCTACATTTCTACTTTGGTTTAAAAACATTCATACTTACTATTTATTTTTTAATATTATTGTATAGTTATACATATCTAAGGTAAGTAAAATTTATTTTAAATTATAAAT
Source organism: Antheraea mylitta (assembly GCA_014332785.1). NCBI lineage: Eukaryota > Metazoa > Arthropoda > Insecta > Lepidoptera > Saturniidae > Antheraea > Antheraea mylitta. The sequence continues at coordinate 15,232 of JACEII010000046.1, forward strand.
TAAATACTACTTATTACTAACATAAAAATCTGTTTTATAATCTGCCAAGGAAACATTATAATCAATTGCTTTATGTATAACGTGTACGTATTTAATGTGTATTTCTGTAGACAAAAATAATATATTATAATCATACTATTATAGATAAGTACACACATTACAAAAGATAAACAAGCAAATATTCAGACTATTTACTTTTACATTTCCTTTCTATCCAAATCAGTGAGATCTATTAATATTTCATTTCCTCTTTGTATTATATTAAATCAAGAATCTCCATGTATATACTAATATACCTATATATATGTAGTAAATAAAAGTCAATGTAATTAAATTAACCTACTTGAAACTATACTACATGTGAATGACCGAACCTCTTTACTAATAATTTGTTTTTAGTAAATTTTTAAAATAACATCTATTTTTTGTTTGTACGTCAGGTTAGATACCTCTTTTCTAGTGAAAATATGCATTGTACGTTGTGTTTAATAGTAACTTATGAATTAAAATATAAAAAATAAATGTAAAGTAATTATTTACACAATTAACTTTAGAATCACAGAAAAATGAACGGTACATAAAGTGGAAAAGAATCGAATACTCATTAGAATTTTACAGTTTCAATAATCTTGTAAAAGTATATGACTATAAGATATACTATGCATGGTAACTGAAAAGTGCTTACGTATGTAGTTTTAAAACAATCTTTTCCAACATGTAGTTATGTCATATAAAGAGCTCTAAGTGAAGATCAAATACAAATACTTCGAGACTGAAGCGGATACGTAAAATGTTTCATCAGACTTATGGAAAGGAAAAAGATTTATCATGGTTAATTCCTCTGCTCACCTTAGTAGGACTATGCTGTGATGATAATGATTACTTTTAAATATCGTTGAGAACCCAGTGAACAATTTTACTTTGAGAAAGTACATCTGTACAAGAAAAACATAGTTTTATTTGATGGAATTCATGTTGTACAATTCTGATTAATAACTGGGCATATTTTTTAATTGACATTAATCAGGACTTAGGTACACATTATTTATATTTTTACATGAATCTCTTACAAATATATGTTATTTAATTTCAAAGCACCATTACCTACTTAGAGTACATGAAAATAAATATGTTTATTTTGTACTTGTCAGACTTGGAATGGTGTTAAGACGTACCGTTTGTTATTTTCTTAAGAGTTAAAGTTCGGTAGTAAGTTCATCTTGAGGTCGCCTCGTCATCTCAAAAAGTTCGTCTTCCAACCAAACACTCTCTCGTCGTACAATCGGTCTTCGCTCCCACGGATCAGAGAGGACTATCACCTCTCTTTCTCTCTCAATTTGAGAATAGCTCGGTGGTCTAACGTCATTCCATTCGCACTGGCTCTCTGACTCTTTATCTACGTTCCTATCGTACAGATTTGGCGTGTATGACGGTGGTTTGAATGTTGTGAACGATTGTTGTGTCCCATCAGAATCGGAACCCTGGCTCTGTAGGGCTGGTAAGAAGCTGACGAGTTGGCCTTCTTGTTGTTGTTCACCTACACCCAATCGGCTGTACCGCTTAAGGACTCTACAAAGAAATAAAATTAAATATTGTTGGTTAGAGCTAAATTAACTTAGTACAATAAGTACTTCTCGAACATCAAATAAGTACTTGAGGTGGGTTGTTGTATTTATCAGGTAAAGAAGCATATTAGTTATCGTCCAGTCGACGAAATTCAATCTTAAAAGATACTAATTCGTTTCTTTATGTGTTATCACGTAGGCGACGTGACACGTGACATGTGAATCATCTTTTTTTTGTAAATAATAAAAAAATATATATTGAATATTATATAAATATTGTGTACTGTAAATGTAACGTAATGTATTAAGCGTAACGTATTATGAATATAAAATTATAAACAAAAGCTTAGAGTAAGAAAAAAAATTTTTTTTTTTTTCAAAAAAAGTTTTATTATCTATACCGAAGCTTATCAATAGCTACTAAACAAAAATTAGGAAATCGCCTGACAAACCGAGTAGAAAATGGTACTGAAATATTTTGTGCTCGCATATACACATAGGCGGCCACTGGTCGATCATAATTAAATAATTTACATTTTTCATTATTAAGGAAAAAAACGAAGTTTCCAAATTTTTACGTTGTAAAATTCAAAATTTCCTAATTGTTAAAACATATTGGAGGTACCTTTCAGCCCAACTTGCGAGACGCGCCCATTCATCGGGCACAACTGGTACATGCTGTTTGTTCAACAGAATGAGTAGTTTTGCCAGATCGCTTAAGACGCAGCTGTAAAGTACATAATTCATATTAGACGCGAGGGAACCTATTAACTTGAGGTAAACAAACACATGTTCCCAACGGAATAGTCCCTGTGCAGTAGATATATGGAGTATTTTTGGGTCACTAAACTCCATGTACCACAGGAGGATAGTTATTTTTAACACAGATTCATTGATGCAAACAAAAAATAACGGACAAAAACTGTAACAGACGTACAAGTGTTTTGGCTGGGGCTATGGAAGCTGAGAATTACATGTACCGTTAAATTGCAAAATTAGTGTCAAGTTTAAAAGAAAAACTTCTCAATCGTTTAATTACTTACTATATATTTCATTGAAATAATAATATTCTTAGCAAAGTTGTCGTGTTAATTATTAGTAAGATATCTATTCTTTTTTTTATCGAAGCACGACATAGTGACTGCACTATGCCTGATGTTAAGCATAATACAATCCAAAAACATCGGCAACCACCGAGAGACAGATTATCGGTGACGAAAGTTACCCGGTACTGGATATGCACAGGCTGATGCCGAAACGCGACGCGCAGAAGCGAGTCACTATGACGGGCTTTTTCACCATATACATGGTGGTTGCGACCCAGTAGGGCTGTAAGACCCTACCACCCCGCTTTCGTCATTGCCTCGTTCGTTGATCAGCAAGGTGCACCACGTGCAAGTGAGGTTGGCTTGGGTATCTCATGTCTTATGATGTTACTCGACACCCCTTACAACCCAAACACATAGAGAGAATGAGTATATCAGAGGAAGTTTGAAAATAGCACCGGTGACAGAGAAGTTGAGAAGTAATAGGTTAGCATGGTATGGGCATGTCATGAGAAGAGATGAAAACCATGTGACTAGAAAAGTGTTGAGTATGATGGTGGATGGATATACGAATAGAGGAAGACCGAAAAAGGTGTGGATGGATTGTGTGAAAAATGATATGTGCGTAAAAGGTGTGAATACTGAGATGACATTTGATAGGAGAGAGTGGAAAAAGAAAACATGTTGTGCCGACCCTACTTAGGTGGGATAAGGGTAATGATGATGATGATATATCTATTCTACACATATGATATGAATTTAAATCTAACGTGTCTGTACTATAGATTTTTATGAAAGAGATTGTTGTAGGTGTATTGCAATAAGTAATAAAATACATGGTAGTTCGGTGAAGCTGTTAAGAACTTGCTAGGTCAATAGCGTAGTCAGTTCGAAAAAAAAAAAAAAAACATTTTAATTATAATGTCTGTCTGTATTTTTGTTTGAATACTTATCACCGCCAAAGTACTACTACGTTTGCGTTAGTCTCGGTTTCATTAAAATCGGTTCAATCTATCAAAAGTTATTGTAATTTTAATGACGACGCGACTAAAGTACGTGAGTGAAGTAGAAAAGCAAATGGATTTGATATATATGGATATGATACTATTTTTATTGCGTTCCACGCGGATGGATTCGCGGGCACAGCTAATTCTAAATAAAATCTTATATAACTAATTATTTGTTCAAGCTAATCCAATGAATTATTAACATATTTCTTACTATATTATCATAATATTATTTATACTATTCTTTGCTGCTATCACCATAAGAAGTTATTTTTCAAGGTATACTGGTGAGCCTGAATCCGGTTCGGCAAAACTTTAGGTTCATTGTTATTATAACGTTAACTTAACGTTGTTTAGTAGGCGTACCTGTAAGCCATAGCAGCATCATTGTTGCCGAGCTGGTAGAGCTCCCTCACCTGATGCCTCGTGTGATTCAATATAGCCAACAGCGAATAGGCATGAGGCTGCAACGAAATATAAAAAAGCGCTATAGAAACTGGAACGAATTACAAAACATGTCAAGAAAGTCGATAATAAATTAATATCGAATCGTGTGAAATAGCGTTACTGCTTAGTCATTTCGGATTTCTTAACGTGCGATCTCTACCGGTTTTTTTTATTAGAAGACACAGTTTAAATGTAGGCTAACTTTACGAAATATACATACTAAACAAAAGTGATGCGTGAAATACTCACTAGTTATATTGTATTTCACTGATTTCTACCTTCTTTGAATTTTTTTTAAATGAGCGTAACGCTATTACGTGAGTAACTATTTGTAGGAGTTTCAATAATTTTGATTTAAGCATTGTTTTTAATCCACTTTATGTGATAAGAGAAAACAAAAACAAAACACTACTACAAAAATGGGTCATTCTGATTTTGTAAGATTTTTTAAAACTTAATAGCATCATTTAAACTTTTAATTACAATAATTAAAAAAGAAATAGTTATTGTTTGTTTTATGAACCTAGATTACTTTGTTTCTTTATACACTAGCTCATATGCTAGCAAGTCTAATTTAATTACTTATATAGTACCCGGTATTTGATTTGGCATGTCGGGGAAAAGAGTGAGACGTACGGTTGAGGTTCCCTTGCTTCAGTTTTATAAAGCGTTCTCTCTATCGCACAACACAATGATTCCGATGCACAAAGACGACGATATATGAAATCAAAGTTACCCGATTATCTTGACCTTCTCTCAGACGCGCTAACCGAAAGCCGTGTACTGTATGTATAGTTTTTTTTTAATATACTAACTCGCAAGCAATCAAGTTGTTTATGGAACTCCCGAAGTCGTGTGTCGTCATCGTGTTCGGCACGTTCAGGTAGCGGCTGTGCTTGTGTTCGTGCGTTACTCTTACATCGGGCATAAATCGCACCAGCAGCTACTAATGCTATACATACCACTGCGCCACATATACCGCCAATTAGTACCTGTAAAGAATTTAAAAAAAAGCGTCAGAACGGCGACTGTGATTCCTTTCGTCTTACTTTCGATATTAACTTATAACCTCTCGTTTTTAATAAAATTAATCTGTATCTTTTGTTCCATTTTCTAAACGAGCAGCTTAACTAATTACCATATGAAACGGCATTTATATACGTTTAAGTTTTTTTAACAAGTTATCTCTGATTCAATGCCCGTATGCGGATGAATGAGCGAAGCATGGCTTGTAGGCACGTGCAAAGGTAATTCTTACGGTTTATATGAAACGACGTCTGTCTTTCTGCTCATTGGTTTACTTGTATCTCGAAAACTAGTATGCCGATTTACATAATTTTTTTAAATCATAAGTTTACAATCTACTCAGGTATATATATTTTTCAATTAAGTCGATGAAAAGTAACAGTTCTCAACAAGCTGTGACTGGCTTCAGCATGAAAGGGTCGTCTCGCCCGGGGTAGTACCACCCTCTCACAGAAAACCGACGTGAAGTAACAGTGCTTGCATTGTTGCGTTTCGTTCGGTCAGTGAGAGCGCTGGGGGCCGCCTCTCCTCGTTACTCCCCGTCCCCTTCCCCAACATAGGCTGGCAATGCATTGGCGACTTCCCTGATGTTGCAAGTGTCTATGGACTGTGGTCATCACTTAACATCAGGTGTCCCCCACCTTTTCGTTTGTCTCCTATGATATATATAAAAAACCATAGTGTGCAATATTTTATGCAAAATTGAAAATATTAATCAATATAAAGTTGCACAACGAGTTCTCTAGAATAAAATTTACTACAAAAATAAAAATTACTATAAATATAAGTTTTATGTTTAAAATCATTGTTACCGCTAATTTATAGCTCACGTAAGCGGAGTCACGGTTATATCTAGTATTACATATTCCTCTTTAAGACTTTTAACGACTAGTTGGCTTTTCATCTGCCTTGTATCATTAAACGTGTTGCATACCGGTATCTGCTTTGTTGTACTGCCATCGTTTTATGTTACTTGTTTATGTAACAAATCCTTTTTTGTACACCGTTTTAAATATGTAATAACTGCTTTATATCTAATATCAGATTTAAGATTTAATATGATGAAATTGTATGTTATAGTTTGGACGATTGAATCTGTACATAATTTATTAATTTTAAACATGAAACATGTATGGTGTTTTTACAAAAAAGTTAAATACGTTTTGAATACTTGCTTTAAAAAATATTACGTTTTAAATGCACCGCGCTCGCTGAATGTTCGCCATCTTGCTCTTTTGTCCCGCTTTGGTTAGGTTAGGTTAGACTTGCGAAAAAAGGATAATGCGAACTTGCCTCGGGCGAGCGCGGTGCATTTAGTACGAAACCTTCTTAACCGACGAAAATAACGGAGGAGGTTCTCAATTCGACACGTATATCTTTTTTTTCTATGTATGATCACGCATAACTTTTTACAATATAGTCCAATTTAAAAAAAAAAAAAAAACATTTTTTATTGGAAAGGGTATACTCCGAAGTTGGTCCCATATAAACTTATAAACACTTAGGTATATTTATATTACCTTAAGAACTTAGTTATTAAGATTAATAAAGTAAAAGGTTTATTATTTTTGCTTTTCAGTTTTTCGCTGGTTTATTTTTTTGTTAAAAAGTTTTATTAAAGCAAGTATTTAATACGCATTTAACTATTTTTGTAGTAACACCGATACATATAATAACAGTGTAAATCTAACGTATCTGTACTTAAGTATATTGTCGAGTATAGTCTTAGTTTAATTAAAATCGGTCCACTCTATAAAAAGTTATTGCAATTTTAAGGACGACGCGACTTAAATATTAGAGAAAAATAGATATGTAAATGCATTTAATACCATATGATTATATTATTCTTCGTTTTTTTTTACATTAGGTTCCACAAAAACGGAGTCACAGGCACAGCTAGCATTAAATACTTTCATTGATACTAAAAATTTACCTCGTTATAAGAGTTAGTTGGATAACAGACTCTTCCCATGAGATGGTCATCGTGAGCCCAGGACTCGCGGGTACCAGAAGGGCATTCGTGAGTACACGTTCCTCCAGGCCATACGAGTAGTCGAGCACACTTCACACATCCATCAGCAGCACAGCGGACACATTCCGTACCACATCCTGTAAATACAAACAATGATGTTCTCTTAATGATTTTTATTCAATTTGTTAAGTCAGCTTTATGGAATTTACGTGAAAAATCTTAAGCATTTTTAATTAAATTATATAAGAGTGGCAAAAGTAGTTCTTTCAGCATATAAATTGTATCGTATATCCTATCTAGGCGAAATTAAATTAAAGTTCATCAAATTGAATAAATGTTGTTGAGGGATAAACGTTAAAACAAACGTACTTTTACCATATACTAGCCTCTGCCCGGGACTTCGTTCGCGTGGAATATTTAATTTGGGCTAACTGACACGTAGCGGAACCTCTAAAGAGGAAAAAAACCCCGATTTTTAAACATTCATCATTAGTGCTCCGCTCGAATTGGTCTTAGCGACATGATATATAGTCTATAACCATTCTCGATAAACGAGCTATAAAACATTGAAAGATTTCTTCAAATCGTACAAGTAGTTCCTGAGATTAAATCCCTACAACATCACAAACTCACTTTACCTCTTTATAATATTGGTAGTAGTAGTACTAGTAGACTACTTTTTATTGGCAGCTTCGTTCCCGTTATTATAGATTTGAGCTATACAACAGGAAAAATAGTTTTATGCCTTTTCTGAACCCCTATAACATGCATGCAACATTTCACGATGTTTGTTTGAATATATATAGATAATACTGATGGTAGTATTATATACGTTGCCATGGTAACGCGATAACAATCTCTCGCAAATATTTTCAGGGTTCACTTTATGTTCCTTATCAAAAAGTTTATTCTACGTTAGTTTTGTTTCCAAGTTTTGATTATACGTAGTACATTTATATCGAAAACATTTCCAAAGTTTATTTTGTGTTGCTATTCAAAAAGTTTAGTAGTAATAATATTCGTCCAATAAGACAGGCGAAGAAATTAATCCATACTGCCAATTCTGAAGTTCTCAATATAGGTAGTTATTACGTATTCTTTAGCCAGTTTTCTTTTATGTCCAAGTTAATGAAAAGGTATAAGCGTCAAATCGTCTATATATTATTTCGTAAATTTTTATCTTCTTAATTTTCAAAACCACAAAATCCATGCTCCGTGGTATTATTTTTCCTTCATTTCACACGCACAATAAACGAACCATATTACATAAAACGCTACCAATTTAACACAATATAGAGTCAAGTAACACAAGATTATGGAAAAAACGATCCACTGCATGACAGACTGAAATCCCGCCAAAAACTTTATTGTACGTTAGTTTTGTTCCCAATTTTTGATTTGTGATATATTTATTATAAAAATAAAGTGTGTTTTTTTTTCTTAGAAATGACTACGCTATTGACCTATGTCTTAACAGCTTCACCGGACTACAAGTAACATTTGAACGGGAATTTTACGGACAAATAACTAACTAATTAGCTGTTTTATTTTAAGTTAGCGGGTTCAGCAGACGTTGCCCGCCCTGATAATAAGACAAACTATACCTAAACCTTGCCCAAGAATCATTTTATATATTGGTGAAAACGGCAAGAAGATGCTTTCTGTAGTTTTTAATCTTATCGCGAACAGACATATAGACAGACGTGGAATAGGACTTTGTTTTACACCAATGATGTTAAAATATATATATTTGTAATATCATTGGTTTTACACTATGTAGTGATAAACTGTTATCCATGCATTCGTCCGTGTGAAATAATGAAAAATATGTTGTTCACTGTAAACATGCGCGTGTGGCGTGCGCTGTACTGGACTCCAAGAATAAATATAATTGAAAGTCATATGTTTATATGTGATTTAAATTATAGCAAGGTATATCAATAACTTAATTATATCGACAATATATACATATTATATCTATATGATAAAAGATTTAACACATATTGTTCGATAATGTATAGCTTAATATTTTCATCACTTTCTTATATAGTGTAAGTGAGCACTGAGGGTGATATATAGTAGTTTAAAGTACCAGCTATGTGGCTGATGATAAGTCCCATGACAAACTGTTAGTATTCACATATATAATGTACTTGTTACCTGTTACAGTAGATCATGTGCGTGTCATACTTACAAATATTTTTGAAAGAGTATTAATGTAACTTACACATCTAATCACAATTTTAAATGTATTTAATATATTAAAAAGCGCGTGCAAAGCCGCGGGTAACAGCTAGTATAAAATATACCTATATATAATTACATAAACACTATAATATTTATATGGTAAGAGTAATTATGTTTTTGTTACATTATATCACGCTACTGTTTATGGTAAGTATAGGAACTTGATATAGATTTGGTTTATTAACAATCTATACACGTTCCATCGATACTATGAACTGGCAGTGTATATAATTGGTTGTTATATTATAAATATTTAAATTTTCACGACGCTTAAATAGCGCTACTTGTACTTCAATGGAAACTAAATTGTTAAAATTTAAAATAGTAATTTAAGATAGCTAATAAAACACGATATGCTGTGACTGTCATCAATGTTAGAAAAACCATTGTTGTATTATTTATATACCTTAGAAATATAATGGTACAAGTGGAAACTAATTACCTTTAACTTACGCCGTTATGGTTCTAAGATAGTGTCATGTTTTTATGTATAACATACAGTCATTCATTACATAATCTATAATAACTTATTCTGCAACTTCGTTCTTATTAAATGTTATGGTATTTTTTTTGGAAATGTGGTCTTCGGTCATTATTAACCTTTATAAGCGTTTTATCAACTTTAAATTCTCTTTATTTAATTTTACCATTACTACTTAGTCACATCCAAAAGAGTATTGACATGTAGCATAAATTATACTCTGAGAATTATTTGTCAATAAAAGTCTCATCAAAATCGATTCCACAGTTACGGTGATTAATTCGGACAGAAAATAAATACCTCAACTCTACAAAATATGTATAGATTACGCGCTTAATATTTTACACGTGGAATAGAGTATCCAATAATATTAATATTCCGCATTAAACTATAGTATTTCTAATTATATACACACAATTCCAATGTTTAAGGCATCAGAAAACAATTGAAATCAGTTTTACTGTTCATTTACTTTTCGATTCGATACTTTCCAAAGCGAAAGCGTGCGCAATACGCGACTAGTACGGAACCTTTCATTTAATGAAACCGGACTCACTACACGGAGACATTGCATTTACTCGATTTACTCGATCAATACTGACGGAAGATGTTAATTGAATATACGTGAAGTCATTTATAAATTAAGTTCATGGTTTCAAACAAAATACAATCGATTTGCGAAGTTCCGAATAGGCGTCCTTTGTTTGAGTTTATTTAGTCTACTACGTAGCCGTTTGTTACACCGAATTTAAACCAAACAAAAGAATGTGCCATGCCAAAAGTTCATTCCGTGCGTTTAAATGAATCGTATTCGCATTAAACTAGCTGACCAATTCAACGCTGTCGTTTGCGTAGGAACCATTATGCTGTGTCATTGTTCTGGGATTGCATAACTTTGAAGAAAGTTTACAATATCCTTTTACTAGACTAGACACGTATCGCTAATGCTGCAAACGTCATCTTGCGTCAACTATAAATTAATTCACGACGGGTTAATAGAAAGTGATTGAAATGTTGCGTTTGTAATCAATCAAAGTTGTAGGAGCAATTTATGAATTGCTATTTTCTTTTTTAGATAATATTTTTTCTTTTATAGATAATATTGTTGTTATACTACTCTGAATGTATGTAGAAATATAAATAGTACGTTTTTAGAAAAGATGATAATAACACTACGTACAAGAAAAAAAAAATAAAAGACTTATTTGTTGATAAATTATGTAATTATTTCACAATATCGCCAAAGTATTTAGGAATTGAAAATTAGAGACAATATTTGCATTACATTTACCTTTTAAAAACAATGTTCTATTTAAATTGATGTAATGTATATAGAAAAGAAATTGGGTCAACAGGTGAAACCTATATTTTGCGTGGACGTGAATAAAATTTGTTTTTATTACCGTTTCTACATCAGTGGCTAAATTATGAAATAAAATATAGATAACATTTCTAATTGTAATAACGCGACCCCGGAATTATAAAATCCACTTGATATATAACTTTTTATCATGCAAGTACCAAATTTATTCGCTAAGGGTCTTTAATTACTGATTTTATTGATAAGGGAGTCTTAATAACTATAATTGTAACGGATTTTTTAACCTTTTTTTGTTTCAAACTGTAGGTTGGTCACGAATATTTATACTTGCGTGGTAAAATTGCTATAGTGCATTTTAATGCCAAGTATTTTGTATTTTAACACCAATCCAAAAATTATGTCGACCGCTGCGACACTCTTTCTCAATTGACAACTATTATCATCCGTAAATATCACGGTAAGATTTCTAGGAAACTGAATATAATTGGTGTCAAAATGCAATATAATGTAGCCAAAGAGTCATTACATAACCGCTTACTTTTTGCCAAAGTAAGGCTAAGAAGATTGGTTTATTAGTTCATTCATTTGTTTATTAAATTTGCTTTTTGAATTACGGTCGCTATTGCTAGATGGTCGTTTTCTAATTTAGGAGTTTTAGGCGCCATCTCCTGACAAGTTATAGTAATATTCATAATCCAAAAATGTACTGTGTGTTGACATATTTACGATACACGAAGTAACAGTACTTGCATTGTTGCGTTTCGTTCAGTCAGTGAGAGCGCCAGAGGCCCACTTTCCCCTCTGTCTCTCCCCTTCCCTTACCTCCCACAAACGTAGGCTGGCAAAGCACTTACGACTCCCCTGGTGCTGTAAGTTTCTATGGACGATGATGATCGCTTAACATCAAGTGAACAAGTTCGTTAGTCTGCTATAGTATAAAAAAATTAACCGACCATTATACAATTGTGCATGCATATTTCAGGGGTATATAACTGGACGTAGGATATCTTTCATCTGGATAAAATATACTATTCTCGAGAGATATATCAAATCTATTTTAACGCTAGCATAAGCTACTAATTTTATAAAAGACGCATGAGGATCCGTGGGACCGTTGGTCTTTCACATTACGTCATCTTGATATTTTTTCAAGCATAATGCAGACGTGCTTTTTAAGTCTATCTCGAGAAAGATTTGGACGGTATAGTACTATTCACAGATTTTGTTTTAGTAGGTATAGGTAGGTTTTTTCATATCATGTAGGAGGGAAACGGACAGGCGGCTCATCTGAGGTTACCGTCAGTGTTGCCGTCCATAGAAACCAGCAACACCAGAGGAGTTGAAAGTGCGTTGTCAGCCTGTGTTTAGAGGGATGGGGGGAAAGGAGAGAAGAGGGAAGTGGAAAAGAGAGGACAAGTGAGGGGAAAGGGAGGTGAGTTTAAGTACTATACCACAACTACTATACTTAAAATGTAATGGATAAACAGCTAAAATTAATTTGATCCACAATTAGGCTAGAATAACCCCCCCCCCCATCGCTTTCTTTTATCGTTTTTAGCGGAAGTTACGTACCTATAGCTATAGACGACAGTCTTGCATCACACATACTTGCAGTCTTTGAGAGTTGATCGATCGTAATCTAACAAAATCGAGGTGGATAGTCAGCAGTTCAATCTCTTCTCTTTCTTGAATTCATGAATTCAGGTATACACACTCCTGGTACAATGTAATAAACTACAGTGAAAAACGATATCATAAGACTCACTCACGTGTGTCGTTAATTGATGGCGGCGCGTCGGCGGGTCGTAGCTGAGCGACCACCGCGCCTGCCGTCACCAGCAGTGCTATGGCCACCAGCGACGCCTGGCTCATCGCACCGGCGTTCCCATTATTGTTACTGTAACAAATAACACCTGGCTAAGTAACAAATAACAACTGACTACATAAACGATAACAACCTCTCAAATGATTTAGCATCGCTTAGGTTTTCTACTTGCATGAAATTACAATAAATAATGTCTCATTTTGGCTGAAGGAGTGTAAACTTCTCCACCTAACTCATTTATATCTCCAGGCTATAAGAAAAGGAATACTGATTCCATCGACCTCTATTTGTAACTGAGATTTATAAAAAAAAATTGAATTATCTTTAAACTTTAATTTCCAACTGAGGAGTTTGTTCATAACATTGATACTGGTTCGGAAATGATTACATATACCTTGGGGCCTAACCAAGTTGCAAACGCTTCGAATCTATTCTCTATCTAAAATCGCTATCGCTTAAAAGGTAGCGCTAGTAGAAAGAGATAGTTTGGTAGCCAAGATGACACATTCATGCCGATCGCTCAAACTACAATGCCGATGGATAAAAAACTGTTTTTAGTCTATGGTGAGCGATCACACAAACGTCAGTTGGTAATGTAAACAAAATCGCGCGAAATACGTACAATATCCTCTAAGCAGTTGGAGTACACAATCGTGTTTTTATTAATTTTAAAACTTTTATTTGTGCTTTCTAAAGTTAATAAATCTTATCTTACCGTGACTCACAGTGTATAGTTAGATAATTTATAAATAAGTGTAATCTTTTTTAGTGTGTGTTTTCATGAACTTTTTAAGTTATTTTTAATAATGGATTCAAGATCTCGTGCAAGCCCAGAACAGTATGCAGCCCTATTAGAATTCATGGATAGGTACGTAAGATATTAATAATCTCACATAATTACTATACCTTATTAATTTGAATCTCTTTTACTAAAACAATTGAAACATAAACAGTGACTTCATACAACTGGAACTAAGTACTTTAAAGTAAACATTTGTATGGGGCCCTTTGTTTAATAAATAGTCCCTTATTGTGTCGTCACGTAGTATTTTTTTTATGTTTTAGCCACGGCGATATAGCGAGGCCTCAACAAGGACTTCAAGGTCGTATAAAATCTGATCGAATTTGGTTCAATGATTTTTTTAAACTTTGATGTTACATACAGACACTTCATTTTTATATTTATAGATATATAAATATTATTTTACCTATATCGTTTCAACAACACTTTTCGTTCTAAGCGCACTACAATATATTCAAAGAATGCATTCCAAAAGATTTAATAATTTATACGAATTTCAAACAACACAACGATCTCTAGCACACAGCTGATTGTAAAGGCGCCGCCATGTTTTAAGCGCTTTCTACCGGGTTTGGAAGTCGCTCAGTTAGCCATTTAAACGGTCGATATCTTATCTCTAGCGATCGTCAAAAGTGCGACTTGGTTAGGAAATGTATGGCAGTTAGCTATCGGCGTAAGAGAATCGCTCGCGTTCTATTCCATTTTTTCAAGAGATAGATTGTTTGTAAACTTGGTTAGCACTTTTCTATTTTATTCGCTTTGATCACGTGATATAGCGTTCGTATATGTCATCTCCATACATTTTTCCGTTTTCTATTAGCGTTAACGATTGTCGATAAGCAACTTGGTTAGGCCCCCTTAGTAGAATCGTTTCGTAACGTGACAATTATTTTGTCATCATATAAGATTTATGTAATACATGCTATCTATCTATTCATCACGATTCTTTGAATTGTTTTGCTTAAAGCCACGTACATATTGCATTACGTGCAAGAGTTATAAGAACTTTCGGTGTCCAGGAAATTTAGTTTGCAAGCTGATACTTTAAAAATACGTATACCTAATTATGTATATTATCTATAAAGGTTCGTATTGAATTATGTATTTTAGAACTCTCAAGTATTCATGTAAGTTTTATTTGCAACTCAAACATAAATATTACATTATTTCCTTTCAAAGGAATATTTGACATATTAGTACCCAAATTGTTAATACCTACTCGCTTTAACTCTATCGCTCCTATTTACCCAAGAAAAAGTTTCAAGTTCCTTTACGATATGCATACTCGAAATTTAAAAGCATCACAAAATATAATGCTATAAGTTCCAAGTCACTACAAATTACGCAGTCCTTCGCAGTTCAGGCTGCCCAATTATAAAACGCACTAATTGTTTCTATGAGATAGGCGTAGAGGATGCTTATTTTTAAAAACTTGATCAAAAATACTATATCTTGGTGCTTTATTTAATGTTGTTTACAATTTAGGTATCATTCATATTATGTAATATATAATCGATTTTTAATTTGTAATATGTATATTTGATTTTTAATCTATCTACACTTATAATTAAACTGTAACCAGGCCAAATCTGTATATTAAATATCTTTTGAAAATAATAATCCGGGTAGACTTTGTTATCAATATAGAAGCCAAAAATATAATCCTTTTACAATTTTTGTATGTCTGTCTATCTGTCCCTGAACCAGTTTTGACAAAACTTGACAGTGATAACTAATATTGGTCTGGAAGAGATTGTTAATAGCACTTTGTACTAATCACATAATTGGAATGTTTAATAATGTAATGTATAATGGTGTAGAATAAAGATGAAATAAATAATAAGTGACACAAAATATTTTTGTTTTATATTATACGTAGGCCTTGTAATTAACACACTTTTATGACGTAGAAGATTTATTAATACTTATTCCTAGAATATAACATTACATATGACTATTTAAGGTAATAGTGTGTCGTTCTAGTCGAAATAATGTTTAGTTTTATTCCTTTAATGTGTTGTTTACTCTTTTTAAATGTGGGTCACAATATGTTCCAAGCGCAGTGTCACTTCACGTCACTATTGTAACAGTACGACGGCTCGACGCGGCGACGCATTTGTTAATCAATTGACATTGACATTCAATAAACGCATGAAATATTACTAAACAATATGGGTAAGTACTAATGACTTATTTGTGATAATTACTATATTATAACAGTAGTAATCTTTCAGTGTTAAAAATTCGATAGTTATTTTTTTTTTAAGTTCACTCACACATTTTATAAACTAACTATTGTTTGTGGGTTTGCTCGTGTTAACGTATATTGGACTTTTTCTGGATTTTAGGTCCTGTCCTGTACCCCTGATCATGTGTAGGTATGAAAAATTTCGAATGCGTGTGAAGATAAGAAAACTATTTCAATTTTTATATTAGTAACGCTAAAGCTTATCGAGACAACACGTAGGACATGGTCTAGTCACTGGGATTGTCGGATTGTCCATTTATCTCTGGCTCGTTTCTCTTTAGATCATCATCATCAGCCTGTAAAAGACCCACTGCAGGGCCATAGGTCTCGTCCCGAAGAAAGGTATGGGCGTAATCACCACGCCAGCCCACGACGTATTGGTGATTTCAAACTCTGAGAAAACCACAGTTCTATATTTTTCCTACATACAGTAGTACTACAAGAACATTTCTCAGGTTCAGGTTTTCTCACGATGTTTCCTTCACCGTCAGCCGATACTGTTACCAATTTAAATTAGTAAATGTATGCGAATTCCGAAAATTCGTTGGTACATGCCGGGGTTCGAACCTGCGGACATCGAAATTCTTTCGAAATTCGGTTCACGTCAAATACTCTGTTAATATATTCACAGTTAATTTGATGTATTTATCGTGTAAGTTATTTATTTCTAATCAACTCACCTTGATTAACCGGTTATTGATAAAAATTACGTCATAGTACTTAAAGTTTTAGTTTTATAGCTACGATATATAACATTCATACACAGAAGATAATATATTTACGGAATTATTGATTATTGCTGAGTTTTGTGCAACAAACCTTCACATTAATATTATTTCTTTAAATATATTATAGAATAATTAATAAAATAAATAGAACGTAACGTAAAAAGAATTACTGATATAATCTTTATACGTCATAAATTTTGGATTGGCATTTATTTTTGACGTTCATTAGCGTTGGTTTAGAATTAAATATTTATTTGTAACTAGCTGACCCGTGCAACTTCGTTTGCACCAAATTGGTTATCACGCGAAAAAATTGTTTCTTTTTTTTATCGTAGCACGGCAAAATGCCTGCACTATGCCTGATGGTAAGCACAGTACAATCCAAAAACAATAGCGACCACCGAGTGACACACTATCCATCGCTGGTCGCCACTATCATGCCGGCCTACAAAAAGCTGGATATGCACAGGCTGATCCCGAAACGCGACGCGCAGAAGCGAATCACTATTACGGATTTTTTCGTCATGTACATGGTGGTTGTGACCCAGTCAGGCTGTAAAACCCTACCACCCCGCAAATAAAACTGATACCCGATTGCAGCCACAACTACCGTTTCCAATTGTGAATCCAAACTATCCACGGATTCACTTAAACATATACCCAGATTACATGTATTCATTTTTTAAATAAACCTAGTACCCATTCGTAGCGTCATCTACCAGGATCAATTAAAATAAAAACTAACCTACATAAAACTGAATAAACATCTCTACCACTTACTTTATCATAACTATCTACGACTTGTATTAAAACCTTTTTATACTCCATTGTATTAAAGAAAAATATATGAACACCGTATCGAAGCGTCAAACATCCCGCCGAAAACGTCAAATGTCACTTGCTTGAAACTATTGTCTAAGAGTTATAAACTGTTTCAAAAACGTATTTGAAATATATTTCCAATATATTTTTATAAATAATCTCTGTACCACTCACAACATAGTACCTATCACCTTCAAACCAAGCCAGTTTTATACATCAGGTTCAATCCCTCGGTAAGGATCCCTTGAGTGCGTTGCTTGTGCGATACGGTGACACACAAATATACATCACTGCTACAACACTACACGATCACTCCTACACACGTGAAACACATGAAACATTGAATGATGATGAATGAAACATGTTACACATGAAAGTGGAAGGGTTTACTTTTTTCCTTATCGAACTAAAAAACTCTCAATTTTCCGATAATAAATATATGCAGGAGTTGTTGAGGCGTGTATGCTTGGTATACATATACGTTTCAACAAGTCATACATATATGAATAGTTAGCTAGATTAGTTAAGATAGGTCGCGATTTTGCATGCAACAGGCAACAGCCAAGCCGAGGTGTGCCGTGTACCCTTGAACTGGTTGCCTAAATAAAATCGGCTGAGTGCCTTAAGCGCTCGTCTTAGTAGTCCGGTAACTTATATACGTATATAAGTTATTGAAACATGCATGTGTACCAAGCATGCGTGCCTCAACAACTTCTATATGTATTTTGTGTAGGAAAAAATCCTGTAAACTATGTAGGATAGGATAACGAAAAATAAGGGTAGAACTCTTGTGTCACTGTATCGCGTGAGCAGCGTACTCAAGGGCTCCACGCCCAGGGAACAGATCTAGGCTTGAGCCGTTGCCGAGAAGAGCCTAATTTGGTGTACGGGAGCGAAATTTAGTCCCAGACCACGGCGGCGTGATCTGCGGTTATGCGGGAGTGGGTGAGAACACGCTCTGTTTGAAGAGACAGGCTGGTACTGATCGTTCGCTGACGTGATTGAATCAGGAGGGTCGGTAAAAATGTGTCGCGGTCGTCTTCTATACTTCGCAGCGTTGGGTACGGGTTCATCGTTCGCGGCAGATACCACTAACGGGCTGGGATGATTCGCGGCTTTTTCGAAATAACTACCTGTAAGTGATTTTATATACGCTCAGATAGAAAGCATCTCCAGGTCCTGTGGAGATCCTTATTCCGGTTGCAAGTTTTGTATAAAGTGAGTTTGTCTGGGGGATATTTTACTCTTATGACAAAGCAAATGATAGAAACGACCTAAGACCATACGGCTTTGTTTCGCACTCTTTCTGTGTGTGAATCGAAATTTAAGTGTTTATCTAAAGTAACACCAAGATATTTCACCTCGCCGGCCCAAGGTATTTCGGCTTTGTATAGCCTGATGGTCGACGACGCATATATTTGAGATGGAGTCAATCCCAAATCATACGTTTACGTTTATCGTTGTATATGGTGGTCAATAATGTTTAATAAAATGAAATTGGTTCTTTGCTATGAAAAAAAAAATTGATTTGAAATTTATTATTGGAACGAAGTTCCTTACGGCAGGCTTGGAGGAGATAGAGATTTTGCTACGCAACCGAACTGAAAAAAATGTGATAGTAAAACTGTAACGAAAATTGCATGGAATAAAACAGTTAAATGAGACGTGCGCAGGCGTGACAGTCGTATACATAAGCGAGTAGTGTATAATATCTTTCTCTTTCTCCTTTTTTGTAATTATTTCTATTTCTATGTAATTTTATGTTGTCAAACAAAAATAAAGAGATATATTTTGTTATTTTAATTGATAATTTGAATTACGATTACATAAAATGGAGCACGATTTTTTTTTCCAAATAGTGTCGATTCTACATTAGCCGAAAGAACTTCGTTCCTACCTGGTGTCCCACGACACCACATTCTTTTTTTTATTTATAAAATATATCAGCGGGTATATATATAATTGTTTATAAAAAATGTGTCTGAATGTTTGATTGCGTTTAAAAGTTACTGAAAAAAATGTTCCTAAACTTATTATTGATTAATCATAAATCAAAATGCCTATTAAAAATACAACGTTAACCCGCTACCAAGTGTCCTAAATTCTGTCTATTGATATATTGATAATTTCTGTAGGTGGTAGAGCCACGCTGAAGCTATTAATGGTTTCAGCATGAATGGGTCGGCTCGTTCAGGCTAATACTGCCAGAATACTTACAGAAAACCGACGTCAAATAACAGTGCTTGCATTGTAATGTTTCGTTCGGTCAGCGAGAGTGCCGGAGGTTCCCTTACACTCCCCCATATACAGGTTGGAAACGCACTTACAAATCCCCTGGTGTTGCTATTGTCTATAGACGGTGGTGGTCACTAAACATCACGTGACCCACCTGTTCGTTTGCCTCTTATGATATAAAAAAAAATATATTTATGTATTAAAGAACCAGGTATTCTAAAATTCTTGTTCTTTTAACGTTGCCGGCTCTTGTACTAAGGTGTCGCAAAAAAGTCTAGTTACGTTAACTGCAAAAGTTTTGTTTTTCGTTATTCTGGAGAACTCATTGCGTTTTATGGGACAAAGAGTATCCTGGATGTAGTCTTCTAATATTAGTTATCACCGTGTCAAATTTCGTTAAAATTGGTTCAGTACTTTCAGAGTAATTCGGGTTTATATTCTAGACTTTAATCCTTTATCCTGGAGAACCCTTTGCGTTTTATGAGATAAAAAGTATATTTGATGTAATCTCGTAATATTAGTTATCACTATGTCAAGTTTCATCAAGATTGGTTCAGTACTTTCAGAGTGATGCGTGTGCATAGGGACAGACAGACAGACAGACAGACAGACAGACAAAAATTGTAAAAAGATTATTTTTGGCTTCTATATCGATAACATAGTCTACCCTGATTAAAATTTTCAAAAAATATTTAATGTACAGATTTCGACTTGTTACAGTTTTATTATAGTATAGATTTAGTAGCTTTACGAAATTTAAAGTTTAATTGATAAATTTTGTACCACATTTTAGGGCCTAAATTGAATAAAATATTTTTGATTTTGATATAAGATTAATGTGTGCCATCTTATAACAATCACCAAGGCCGTTTTAAAAATCACAATATAATGAAAAAACAAACATATAATCAGACACGCAAACAAACAAATAATTAACATCATATCTGTGACCAGCCCTTTATAATATCTATCTCAAAAATGTATATATTATTCTAGTAAATTTAACATTCGTTTGTTTCGTAAATAAAAGATTGCTACACGTGTGGTATTACTATCGTAAATTAAAGAAAATAATTTTTATAACTCAAATAATTATTACAATGCCATCTATATGCTCTTCAATATACTACGTTATGAGTATCGTATGTTCAGGTAAACAGTCGTGAAGACCTTTTGGAGCCTACTTAAAAATTAACAAATGAAACACTATTTTGACATTTTTATGAACTCTATTAAGCTGAACAGATAGATATATTTTTTGTCACCCGATTTTAATGGATTTAATCGTATATATTGCTACAGGATACGATTAAGTTGCATATGAAATATCCTTAGAAAATCATTGAGTAATGTTAGAGATCATTGTTTTCAAACAGGCACACACCACATACGACACGACTGCAGGTTTACTATGGTAAAAACAATACAATAAATGGTTTATTAATATTCTGTGAAATTTCCATTCTGACTGTTAAATTTCCTTTGATTTTAAAATAGAAAACATAGTCGAGGCTAATTTCATTCACAACTCATATGATACGTGGTAGTAGTAA
Organism: Antheraea mylitta; assembly: GCA_014332785.1. Lineage (NCBI taxonomy): Eukaryota > Metazoa > Arthropoda > Insecta > Lepidoptera > Saturniidae > Antheraea > Antheraea mylitta. Next base: position 36,557 of record JACEII010000046.1, read on the forward strand.
TAAATTAATTAGCATATTGAGTAAAAAATATGACATTGGGAGAGGTAAATCAATCAAACAATTATGTAATCAACGTAAGTATGCCATGTCTAATACTTAATTGGTTCAAAGGACATAAATGGTATTCTAAGGACAAAATAAATGCGTTGGTATCGAGACGTAGATAATAGAGCAATCAGCGATGAAATATATAACAATAAATATATACAGTTTCTGTATTTGCGAGTATGGTAAGTAAATTACTTCTTTTTTTTAAAAAATATATATTTTCAAAGTAAGCTTTTGACTAGTTGATACGTGTCGCCAACTCGGCTCTTATCACATTGTAGATATTTTTTTCCTTGAACTGACTACGCTATTGACCTACAAACACACTGTAGGTGGTAGAGTCACGCTGAAGCTATTACCGGTTTCAGCATGAATGGCTTGGCTCGCTCGGGGTACTACCACCCGACACACAGAAACACTGACATGAAGTAACACGTAACGTGCTTGCATTGTTGCGTTTCGTTCGGTCAGTGAGAACACCGGACGCCCACCTCTCTTCCCACTCCCTCTTTCGCTTACTCTCTCCCCTCGTTCATATACAGGCTGGCAATGCACTTGTGACCTTCCCTGGTATTTCTAGTGTCTATGGACCGTGATGATCGCTTAACATCAGGTGACCCCCTATTAGTTTCCCTCCTTTGATATAGAAAAGTGTGTGTGTACTTATGTACACGCGTTAGAAGTTATACTTATTTGGCGTAATTAGATAAAAATCTTTTAAACTTAAATCATTTTCTTTTTTTATCCATTTTATCTCTTCTTTTTAAATTTTTTGATACATAAAGTTTTTATCTTTCGCCTTATTCTACGTTTATAGAAAAAACGACGCTAACAATAGAAAAAAGTATTTAATACATTGAAAGTTTTAATATAAAGAAATACAAACAACAAATACAATAAAACAAAATATTGACTATAGCTAACTTCAGTGTGTCTGTTATTCGTGACGGTGTGCGCGCGCATCGTTATAATTTCAGATGTCGGTTTTTCGTGACGGTATGCGCGGGCATCGTAATTAATACAGGGTGTCGGTTTTTCGTGACGATGCGCGCGCACATCGTAATAACTCCAGGGTGTCGGATTTTCGTGACGGCGTGCGCGTACGTCGTAATAACTTCAGGGTGTCGTTTTTTTCGTGACGGCGTGCGTGCGCGCATCGTAATAAATTCAGGGTGTCGGCTTTTCATGACGGTGTGCGTGCACATCGTAAAATTTACTCTCATCATTTTTCCCTAACGCGCCAAAACAAGTATAACCTCAAAACTGTGCAGTCTCATCTGATGTTAAATGACGATGTGTTTTAAGATGGTAAATGCGCTAAAACTAGAAGAGGCTGGCTCTCAAAGGCAGCTGTCAGAACACACCAATAGGTGCCTGGCTAGAGATTTTCAACTCGACGATTGTTGTTTACCAGGCGAATTTAGAAAAGATCCTTCCTATGCTATGGTTTAACCGAGATGTTATTTTGCACCGAAAATGCTATCAAAACAAAATGTCAGGTTTGTCGATTATTTTATGTAACTCATCCAGTAGTCTAATAGATTTGTCACCCTTGTCGTTTCGTGTTGTAATCTATGTTACTACATCGTCGTCGGTAACATCTCGTCAATTAGGTAATAAAAATCTCATCTTTGAGATAAGCGTGAAGCAATTAACCAAAATATATTTCGGTTCTACATTAGAAACAAAATATCTTAATATGGTATATTTAAAGGAATTTATTTGTCTCAATTTTCATTAGACTAAATACATATCATGTTTAAGAAAATTGTTGTAAAGAAGTATATAAAAATAAAACAAAATAGTAATGTTTCTAAATATTTGTGTTGTCTTCATGTGGCTGTTTAGTTTGAACAAATTTTCAATATACGTAACTCGTTAGTACGTAAATATGTGCTTTTTCTCTATTAAGTGTATTATTGTATGCGTTTTAATCCAATGGTAAAGTACAATATTAATTCAACGACCTATTTTGATATCCCATCGTGATAACATTACGAGTGCTACGAATATCAATTTTAATTCAATCAAAATGATTAACTTCTAAATGCACGACCTACATTTGAAGTTTTTGTTTCATTTCATTTATTGTATAATAAAGTTCTGAAATCAATAATTAAATTATAATACAACACGTTTTATAACATTATTAACGAGTTTACTTTAAGAAATATTTTGATAAATACATTTTTTACAAAAAAACTATGTAGAGATCATGATGTAAATACGTTCCCGCATACAATAAAGTCAGAGCACGCGCATCTTTGCTCCGTTAATACTCCAAGTACATAAGCTGCGGTGAAAGTTACCAGTGACGCACTTTTGTATTCACGCAACTCACAGGCGCAAGTAATTTATTTTATTACCATTCTAACATGACCTTCTCCACCCTCCCTATTAATATACAAGTGTCATTTTTACAGAATGGAGTAGAACTCATTCTGGAAGGTCATATTACGCTTGTCGTGTATGAGATAAATCGACACTATTGCTGCAGCCGCACGCTTACCGGATCTAGGGAGACATGCGGGCTTCTAGATTAACTGAATTTCAATATGACAAGAAAATAATTATTGATGTAAATATTTTAGAAAAGACAGAAGATTATCTGTTCCTTACTAAAGTAACAAAATTGCACTCACTGTGCAATAGATCGCAATTACAATCTCGTGTTCATTTTGGATAATTCACTTGCAATGCTTGTGAAGTATTTTTCTTCAGTTGCTCGATCTTGTTCCTCTTCTATTTGTAAATTAGCTTCTGATGATATATCCATAGCGGTTTCTTCTTCAGTACGTGTTTTCAAACGTATTTCTTTCAAGCGAGTATCTAAATTATGTTCTCGTTTGGTCTCGCGAGCATATGTTTGAAGCATAAGTTGTTTATCATTATTACCAGGTAGAATCATATTTTGGGATAAATTTAAAAGGAAAAGGGAACCATCATTATCTCCTACGGCTACTGAATGTCCTTTAGAATGGGGACAAATTTTTGTAAGTTTATGTTTCGAAACTTGAACACTTGTAACCGGGTCTTTGCATTTACGGAGAATATCCCAATAGTAAAATTTACCATCTGCACATGCTACCATATAACTGGAGTATCGTAATGGTGCCCAAACAGCATCAGTTACTTCGTAATGATATGGTTTAGTCACAATAATGGGAGCTGTTCGAACTTCTTCACTCCATATCTTAACTGACCAATCACCGCAAGTAAGAAACATTCTCATAGTGCAATGACTACGGTGTACCGATCTCACAGGACCAGCATGAGCATCCCAATATGAAGTCAACATTTCCGAATGACTTCTACCCATACGGTTAACATTAATTACTAATCCGGACTCTGATCCGCAAAGAAATTTTGTTGGTAATCCATGATCAAATTCTAGGGAGCTCACACCTTCAGATTTACTTAAACTTGGAGCCTCGTCAGATGGCATTCGAATACACATAATTAGGCAATCTAGCGGTTTTGAGAGATTTCGTAAATCCCACCAAAGACATTGACCGTCGATGGAACCTGTAAAGAATTCTGTATGTGTTCGAGAGTGAGTGTAAAGTAGCGCTGTGATAGGACCGCGATGTGAATTATAAACAGAACTATTAAAAACAGAGTCTGAGCCTTGTCGAACATCGAATAAATTTACGGTACCATTACTAAGACCAGCAATAAGTAGGTCAGAGTCCACTGGAGAACAAGCTAATTGCCAGCAAGGATTCTTTGGTGTTATTTCGTATGCAGGTTCAGTTTGTCGAGTTACATCCCATATATAACAGTAATTTGGTTTATAAGATTCTCTCTGTGAATACTTTCTTTCACAATAAGCTACGGCAAGTTTTGATTTTCTTTCATTCGTCCACTGTATACACGATATCGGTTTATGGCGTGAATCACGAAATACATTAGCGACGCTGATATTATAATTTTCAACAGGTTCCTGACATTTCATGTCCGCAAAGTATATTTGGTACATTTCAATTGCATTATTTTGATTTACATAATGTTGTATGGCTGGTGAGAGAGACATGATTGTATGTATGTAGTTTTCATCGTGCATAATCCGACGACGGTGTCGAAGTACATGGTCTTCATTATAAATATGAACTTCACGTGGCCAACCACCTTCTTCGTGATTAATGCCTTGTTCGTGTAATACTACTTGCGGTGTATTTGTTTCATTTTCCGACTGGGATACTGTTGCTGTTATTTGCCGATGAACAGGATTCCGAAGAATATATCGTTTATGTTCTTCTTTATCAGGAAATATAGAGTCTAGCATATGCGCTGGCACAGATTGAAACAATACTTGTCGACCAAAGTCTTTTCTATATTTAGTATACTCATATGTAGATTTCATGTAAGGACACATTTTATTAGTTTACTTCGTAACCACTTTGATTAAAACGAATTACTCAGTAATACGTCAATAATAAATATTAGATCAGCATGGCCATGGCGTAAAACGAATAATGATGAAGGAATTGTACTACCAAGTGTGACTTGGACGTCACGATTGCTGGTCTGAAAACACATGTGTCCTTGTTTGGATGACAAGTTTATTTTCTCTGTTAGTTTATGATTCTGAATATGTAGAGTCGATACTAAATTAATATACCTATATTTCTTTTGTGTAATTTATTAAGCCGAAATTTTCTTTTGTAACATAAACTGTTAATAAAGATTATTTTACCCGTAATTTTGTTGTTATTCATGTTACTTAGGATTTACTAAGTTGTTTCTTGTTTCGCGGCAGTAAAGCGTACCAGGAAGTCTTGAAGCCACATTGTAAAAGGCTTGGATGTAGGTATTATGCGGTCTGCGTTAATATGCATTGAGAACGTATGGCAATACCTACAAGTTACGAGTGACGAGTTTCGCTATTGCGACTTTGTGTCGATACACTCTACTTATTATTGTTTCGACATTTTGATTGTGACTTTATAACTGCAAATGCGTATGTTACGTACGTGACGAGAAACGTTATGTGTGTATTATGTATAGTATTAAGAATAGATATATTATTTTAAAATAAGTATACGTGTTTTATCTAAATAAAAAAAAAACAAACATCATTGTGTATTTAATAAAGAAGCTATTGTATTTTTTTAGTTAAGCTTTTAACTGTTTAAAAGTCAAATGTATCAATTATTATTATTCTAATTTAAATTTTTCATTATGATTGAGAGAGATAAATATGAGATTAATGATAAGTTGAAGTTATTTTATAGATTTGTTTTTGTAATCTTTGTATACATTTCAAAATACTGATTTCTACAATTACATTTATTTTATTATAAAATAATATTTACATATTTTCTTGTAAACAAAGCTACCTTTAGTGTCACCTCGCTTGTTTATATTGTTAATAGTTATTCTCTTGTACATAATTGATACAAGCAAATATCTGCAATCTATTTAGAATTAATAAATATAGTTCTTGATTGTAGACGTCTACTAGGGCAATAATTTTAGGTGAGCACTTGAATAAACTCAATGAACTCATAAAATATTGAAAAAAAGCACTTCCTCACCATAAAGACGTGTACACGGCATAAAGTAACACTATCGATACTATGCAATTATTTATCACATATTTTCACTTCACTAAACAAACCCTTATTTACTGGTAACATATGCGGATGTCAACGCACCTTCACAAATTAGCACACGTTATTGTGGGTCACGTTTAGAATTTATTCGTATCCGACAGCTGAATGTGGTATGCGCACGCGCATACGATCGCACTGGAGGCCGTTTCACCGGTGACTGCTGACAGTGCTGACTGGCGCGCGTGACACTGGAGTAAGCTAGCCCAGTACGCCAGTACATAATAGGTCCGTGTTGTTGAGGTCTTAAACTGGTTTTCTGTTTGAGTTCCTTGACAACCTATGAGCTGAATGATGATATACTGTTGTCATTCTTATAGAAAGTCATAAGGCACTCCGATTTTTTTTTCGTTAGATTATTTTAATTAACATTTGATAACATTAATAGAAATAAATGAAGAAAATTATGTCTGACTTAGAAATAACTTGTTAAAAATTGTTTAATTAATATCAACACACAGTAAAAACACTAATTTTTCATTGTAGCGTTATAGTTATTCTAAAAATAGCAATCACGCCATAGTTACTTAATAAAATTGAAATGAATAAATCGTTGAGTTACCGTTTTATATTATACCTTATATAATATAATAACATGTGCGTATACTGATTTATCACTTGTTTTGTATTCATAGTAGTTGAAGTTAAAACTTACATAAATAATATTTTATATATATTACTAGTTTCATTACTTTGAATTAATATATTTTGTGATTTGAACCTTGATAATTTTAATAAACACACATTGCCTTGTTCACTGCTGGTCCAATTGAAACAATACTGTAATATATGTATATTAATAAAAATAATATACGTACACGCCTTTATTATAATATGAAACTGAAAATGTACGAGTGATTTATTTTAAGGAGTATTTATTGTATACTTTGCTAACTGTATATATCAGAGCTTTCGGTTATTAATCGATTGATTCTATTTATGGAGTTGGGGAAATATATTATTAATAGGTATTGATCGTTATATGTAACTGAAATTCCAAAGAAGTAAAAAGAGCCAAAAAGACTGCCATGCTAATGGAAGTACAGATTTCTTAGAAGTTTTGGGACATCATAAGTGGCACATAGACTTTTTTGCAAATGAAAAGAATGTTTCACGGTGCTTTGGGAAGCCAACACTTAAAGGAGTAAAACGTAACAGCTTAATAGTTATTTGCTAATAATTAAACACCTTTAAACAAGTTTGAAGTGTAGTTAGTTATTTGCGTTATCTCTTCGTTGAAGATAGACTTAGTAAAGTAGTCAAACCTTCATTCATGGGATGTAAACTCCACCTATCCTGTTTAAAAATTATTTGTAATTTTACTATTTAGGAAAATAGTTGTTAGTCAACTTAGTGTTTTAATTACGATATCTTTATGAACTTTTTTACGTCTTATAGTGTACTAAATAAGGATTACTCAAGTAAAAAATATTAAATTCTCTGCTGTAGAAACAGAACACTTTACTATGTATGCCAGTGCCGCCAGCGGTAACAACCGAGTCACGACATCGTAGTTCCGTATTCAACAAAAGCCACAAGTTTTACTAACAATGTTTACGTGAGCGTAACTACTCTGCCTAATTTTTTAAAGTTACATTCTGACAGTAAATTAAGTAAATTGTATTATTAATATAACATTATTATTCCATGAAAGTAATTTTTTACAATAAAAATATATCATAATATCTAAGTAGGTGCGTTGTTGCAATAAAAAAACAATTTATCGTGTTTATATACTTAATGTTAACAACCTCTTTCGATTTTGTGCGCGTTATTTATAATATTAAACAAAAGAGCAATAGAACATAACCTATAACCATTAACCTGAACATAGCTTTTTATTAGCGCTCTACAATTTTTACAATTGATTAATAATTCTGAACATAACCTCCTTACCTACCTCTTTTTATATTAAAACAGATATAGATAACAGTATAGAAATAAGTAGATGACTGGCTAGACAGATGAAATTTCTTCACATACCATGACCCATAAAAGTACACAGTTTCCGATTTCTGTACTTAATTTATGACAAATTTTATTTTATTTTGGCAACCAGTCTTCTAGTAGACTATTACTGCTTTTGTCAAGTGAACAACAATACTACAAGTTTCTTGATTGATCCCAATGAACTAACAAGATTGTGGCCGTCTTGTTAGAATTTTCCTCCCAGAATCCATGCTCCGTGGTATTATTTCCGATCCACTTCACTTGTGCACAATCAACAAACTCTATTACGTAAAGCACCACCAACATTACACAATATAAAGCTAAATAACACAAGATTATGGATAAAATATAAATATACCACTACATTGCATTCCAAGATCCCGCCAGAAACTTCCTTTATGACATTAATATTTTAAATAGTCTTTGATTATTATGTCAACAAGTTTTTCACTTTATTTTATCTTTGACAATCAATCATCTAAATTGTTTTTGTTATTGTCGAGTAGGTAACAATATTACAAGTATCTTATGACAAAATAGTGGCTCTCTTGTTAGAACTTTCCAGGGAGTTTTGGCAGCATCTCAGAATTCATGCTCCGTGGTATTAATTTCCATTCACCTCATTTGTGAACCATAACCGAACTAAATTACATAAAATGCCACCAATATAAAAAATATAGAGACAAATAACATAAGATTGTGAATAAAATATAAAAGTCATTATATGACAGACTAAGATCCCACCAAAACTTTTTTTTAAACTTTATTTTTGGTAATCAATTTTTCAGATTATTACTGCCATTGTCAGGTAGTCAATAATATTACAAACGTCGGGCGATCACTTCAATATTAAGCGTCGTGTAAGTCAATATTCTAACAAGATGGTGGATTCCTCGTTAGAACCTTCGAGGGAGCCTTTGTGCCATCTCAGAATATCATGCTTGTGGTATTATTCTCTATTCATTTAACTTATGTACAATAAACTAACTATATTACGTAAAATGACACCAAATTTACAAAATATAGAGTCAAATAACACAAGATTATGAATAAAATATAAAATCCACTAAATGAAAGACTAAAATCCTGCCAAAAACTCCCGCCAAAACTTTCAAAGGTTTTGTATAATAATAAAACAAGTGAGTAAATATATAGAGAACGACCTTAAAAAAAATTGTCTCTCTGAGAGGCCTCACTCGTATTATTTCTCTGGTTCAGACGGAGAGCTACCACAATCGAGGGGCCCGTAGTATACGTTACATTTCCTGTATAGCGAATCCGGCCTTGCATTCGGTATTTCCATCAAATATAGAGGCCACAGGGTAACGATGTTCACACTTCACTCCCGGGCGCTATATGTCTGGAGTTATCCGGTTAAAGGTTAATAATTTACATGCTCTATTAAAGCAATTAAGATATATGAATGTTTCTTTTTGAGTATTTATTATCAATCTTGTAGTTAAATTCAATAGCTGTATTAAAGGGTTGAATAAAATTGTGGTCAAGAGTTAATTGTTATAATTGGTCATTAGACGGTATGAACGCAAGCGTTCCTTGCGTTGATTAGTAATTGACCTATGTTCTGACCTTGCACACTTAATATAACGCTGCAATTTGGTAACCTAATCAATGTCTATAGTCCGAAGTCTTTCTTAAAAATGTCATTTCATTGCTTTTTTAATTAATAGTACAAAATTGTGATCAGTTTCATTCAATTATGTCCACGACTAATGTTATTTAAATGATCACGGGTTTCTGATATGACGACATTATTTAATAGCTACTAACAATAGTGGGTCGGGTGGTGCTACCCCTGACGAGCCGACCCATTCATGCTGAAAACAATTATAGTTTCAGCTTGACTATACCACTTACAAAAAGTTTGTAACACTTTCATAGCTTAATTAATCTACTGATTTTCATGATTTTTTTATATACATGATGAAAAATAAGAACACTTTCATCGAAAAAAACTGTTCTCGAAGGATAGACCATATCTATACTAATGCGTCGAGGCTGCATTCAAAAACTAGCACAATACATTTTTCAATAGGATGTACATAGTTAAATTATATTATTTAACTATAGGCTAGCTCTAGTCTACAATGAATCCTACATAGCGTCTCTAGTAGACTACTTCTGCCTGAAAGAATTGCGATTATTGTTATGCTGTAAAAGTGACTCGGTTCATTAAATTACATTTCCGAGTTAGTCAGTTATCGATCCCCCTGTAATCTCTCCTCGTTATAAGTTATTTATTTAGCATATAGTTAGAGGAAATCGTTTTACAAAAACAAAAAAGCGCCGACTAGTTTTTATAAGGTGTAAACTATATAATCCTGTCTTGTACTAAGCTTCTGTCCGCGACTTCGTGCTCATGGAATAGTTACTTTGGGCTAACGGTAAAAAAAACTCCGATTTTGAAACATTCTTCATTGGTGCTCCACTCCTATTGATCTTAGCGTTGTGATACATACATACATAAAGCTTTCCTAGATCAACAATCTAACACTGAAAGAATTCGGACCAAATCGGACCAATAATTCCTGAGATTAGCGCGTTCAAGCTAACAAAGTCCTCAGTTTTTCGAAATGTCTACGCTATTGACCCAGCAAGGTCTTAACAGCTTCACCGGACTACTAAAGTCCTCAGCTCTATAACACAGTATAGAAGTATAGATTATAGTCATAATGATGTTGGCAAATGTAGTTAAGGTGAAATCGGCTTAGTATCAAATTAATTTGTAATTTCGTGAACTCGAACGTCATATTTTTTAATGCATTTTATCATTTTTTACTGCCACTGTCGCGAAGTCAATAATATTACAAGCGTCGTGCGATCACTTCAATATTGCGTCGTGTGAGTCAATATTCTAACAAGATAGTGGCTCCCTTCTTAGAACCTTCCAGGGAGTTTTTGTGGCATCTCAGCATTTCATGCTCCGTGGTATAGTTTTCCAATCACTTCATTTATGCACAATAAACTAACTATCTTACGTAAAACACAACCAAATTTACAAATTATAGAGTCTATTTGACACAAGATTACGAATAAAATATAAAACCATCCCGCCAAAAACTCTTCGTGATATTTAAATTGATTTGGTAAGATCATGTTTACTGAAAAGAGGATATATTTAAGGAGGCCTCATTTCATTAGCATTGCATCTTGAACTTCAAAGATACACCGGGGAATATCTACCAAAACCGAATAGTAAATGTATAACAATTGAGATATTTATAGGTTAGGTTTTTTGTAGATAGTTTCTTTTTGTTAAGAGTTTCAGCTATTTAATGGTACATAGTCAATATTAAAAAAACGTATTACTGCTACTGGAAAAGATTTTGTTAATAATATTTCGTCAAAATTTAAAGACATTTTTTTAATATAGTGAACATAATAAGTGTGGTAATTGGTTACCGCTATTATTGATCTCATAGTGCTCATAAATGAACAATAGATTTTGATATATCGGTGCCTAGTAATGTACCTAGTGAATGAATAAATTCTTTACAAAGACAATGAACAATGGAGCGTGTCGCATCGTAACGTAGATGAGATGAAAATGACTGAGCAGAATATTCGTAATTATGTTGTAAGAAATAGGTACACCTCTTGAGTTTCAGTTGAATACAATTCATTTAACGCATTTATAATTTGAGGATTCTTTCGTTAGTTTTCACTGCTTAAATTAGCACATTGAGTTCTTATTTCCAATTTTCATCTAAGTTACTATCTATCTCTTCTTTTTCTTCTATTTTATTTCTCGCAACCAGTCTTCTAGTAGACTATTGCCATTGTCGAGTGAGTAACGATATTACAAGTTTTTTTACATAATTTCAATGAACTATCAAGATGGTGGCCGTCTTGTTAGAACTTTTTATGGAAGTTTTTGTGGCAAGTCAGAACCCATGCTCCGTGGTATTATTTTCGATACACGTCACTTGTGCACAATAACTAAACTATATTACGTAAAGCACCACCAATATTACAAAATATAGAGCAAAACAATACAAGATTATGAATAAAATATAAAGACCACTACATGACATTCCAAGATCCTGCCAAAAACTCCATGTATCTCTTCATGGAAACGAGTGCTCTCTCAGTGGTCGAACTTCGTCGTAGAGAATTTATTTTCTTTAATTGATAACAATAAGGCTCGTTAATAGTTACAAATAAAAAAAATGAATAAAGAAAATCAGCTGAAAAACAGAGAGGGAGATATTCTTATCCGTTTCCCTACTGCCTACTTATACTGCAATGCATACGTATAGATATAGATTTTCTTTGATAGAACCTCTTAAAATGGCTCTCTAAAATGTTATTCCAGTTCACACTGACATAGATTATTTATGATTAATATAACTAATTGAGGGAGGGAAGAGAGAGTGGGAGGTGAGCCTCCGGCGCTTTCAATGACCGAACGAAACGCAACAATGCAAGCACTATTACTTCAGATCGGTTTTTTGTAAGAGTTTTGTACTACTCCGGTCGAGCCGACCTACTGCTGATGAAACCAGTAATAGCTTCAGCGTGGCTCTACCGCCTATAAATAAAAAGAATATCCATTGATAAAAAAATATTTACTCAAAAGTAAGAGAATGGTAACTAGTTGAATAATTCCGTAATTGTAGCCCGGTGAAGCTGTTAAGACCTTGCTGGGTCAATAGCGTAGATATTTCGAAAAAAAAAATGGAATAATTCCCGTATAATAAATAACTTATTAATAAAAATGCTACATTGTTTACTGATTGTCACATGTGTATTAAAGTTTTGTAGGTGGTTTCAAAACCAATCTGGTAATTTGTCATCTGACATCTAATATCAAATTCAGACTAATTCAAATCGGGGTCGAACGATTACCGGACTGATAGCCTGACTGACCTTGTAGCGTGCAGCATCCCCTCGTAATTGGGTCTTTGTAGCTCAGATCAATCCAATATTTCTTTACAGAGGTTACTATTTTTGTGTTTTGTAATATATTATTATTACTATTATTCGAAATATATTTCAAACAATTTTTTACAATTTTGTAAATTTATGCTATTATTAAATTTTTGCCTCAAACCTCAAATGAGCCATTTCAGCCTTTAAAAGACCCACTGCATGACTATAGGCTTCCTCCGAACTTATGAATGTAATGCATTTCATCACAATGCAAGGCCATAACATATCTACCATTAAAAAGAGTAAGAAGCCCTCAGTTTATAAATTTTCCCATATACAGTGGTACTATAGGAACATTCTTAGTTTCAGATCGGCCGGTAGAGCTACTTATCTCTATTATTAAACCCACACGATTACCGAATTAAAGCAGTTTAATATGTAAACTTATATATTCATATCTTAAATGTATAAATGTAGATATATAGAAATGGTTGTTGGTATATCTTTAATTGATAAACTCGAACATCGTTTAATAAATTGTCATGTAAGTTTCCGTTCTACTATAATTCGTCACTAGGTAGCGTTGAACTGTATTTTATTGTTATTAAGTTATATTATTATTAATTTTAATGTAATACGCATGAAGTCGCACGCAGTTATTAGTTTTACATTGACGTTTAATCTATCATTTCAAAACGTATAAAGCATTTGTTAAAGTAAATACTCCTTTTGCTTGTGTAGTAAAAAAAGCAAATGAAAACATTGCATAATAAATACTTCATATACATATCTATACTGAAAATAAAAGTGAAGTGCCTGATGATTGTCCGGGTTAATTTCCGTAGGCGATTTTAAGAGAACTTTTACAAACTGACGTAATATTTTTGAGAGTATTATGTAACCTATGTACCGTAACGCCTTTTCATCAATTTAACTGAGGTAACTTAGGATCGTTAAAAGGGTCGTAAGAGTAAAGCAGTAATTGCAGAACTACGATATGAATACACTAGCTTCTGCCCGCTAACGCTAAGTTTAACTCGCGACTTCGTTTAAGTAGAAGGTGAATTTTCTTTCAGTTGATACGTACGTCATTGGTGCTCCGTTCTTATTGGTTTAGACCTAAGTGTGATGATATATAGCCTATTATATAGCTATATAGCTTTCCTCGATAGATGAGCTATCTAACACTGAATTTATTTTTCGAATCGGACTAGTTCCTGAGATTAACGCGTTCAAGTGAATAAATTTTTCAGCTTTATAATTTTATGTTATTATTATTATATAGGTATATATCAGGGTACAATTAATTCACTACCTATTAAGAGAATATTTGGAAACAAAGTCGCGAACAACAAGTAGTCTATATTAAGAATGAAAACATGCAATTCTGATGAATAGGAATGTCACACATTTCCTTTTTTTTTGTCATAGTAGGTCATCTGATGTTAAGTGATCACCGCCGTCCATAGACACTTGCAACACCAAACGAGTCGTAAGTGCGTTACCAGCCGTGTTTGGTGAACGGGTAGAGGGAGGGGCGAGGGGAGGGAAGGTGGTCCTCCGGCGCTCTCACTAGTCAAACGAAACGCAACAATAGAAGCACTGCTACTTCACGTCGGTTTTCCTTGAGCCGACCAATGCTGAAACCAGTAATAGCTTCAACGTGCTCTACCACCTACAAAGGTGTTCTTACTGACCAACTTACTATAATATACAATGTTCCCGAGTGGCAATATCTTTTCGATAATATTCTTGAACATAATCTATTTTGATAAATAACATTAATGTGTTAACAACAAAAATTATAATATAAAATATTTGTTCCATTAAAATTGTTCTGTATCTATCTCGACATCATACCGCAATATCTACTTGATTTATGCGAAGCTGGGAAGATATTACTCATACGTTGTCAATTGGAAAGTGATCCATTTTCGTCCTCAGAATATATGTATTTTATAAAGTAGATACGGCATCATTCTAGTAATTTTCTAAAGTAGTGACATGAATTTTCTTCTAAAAGTAATTTGTTATGTAGGCACTAGATAAGTAGGTGGTAGAGTCACGCTGAAGCTAATACTGATTTTAGCATGCATGGGTCGGCTTAACCGGGGTAGTACCACCCCTCTCACAGAAAACCGACGTGAAGTAACAGTGCTTGTATTGTTACGTTTCGTTCGGTCAGTGAGAGCAACGGAGGCCCACCTCCCTTTCCCTTTCCCCCTTTCTATTTCCTTCCCCTCCCTCCTTCCCAATATACAGGCTGGCAACGCACTTGCGACTCCCCTGATGTTGTTAGTGTCTATGGACGGTGGTGATGACTTAACATCAAATGACCCACCTGTTCGTTAGCCTTCTTTGATATAAAAAAAAAACAATATTGTTAGATGAAGTACCTATGTATCATTGAAGAATTGTTATCATTGACTAAGTAACGAATGTTATAAATATTTCGAAGTGTAAATTTGCATAATCGATTATAGAAAACATTTTGGGATCTATGGTCACAAAAATCTATACTAATATAAAGCTGGAGAGTTTGTTTGTTAGTTGGTTGACCGCGTTAATATCTGGAACGATTGGTCTGCTTTGAAAAATTCTTTCAGTGTTAGATAGCTTATTTATCGAGGAAGGCTTATTATATATTATAATGTTAAAACGAATAGGAGAGGAGCAATAATAACGAATGTTTCAAAATTGTTTTTTCTGTCCTTTTGAGAGCTTCCGCTGCGTGTTAGCGTTAGCCTAAAGAAGGACGCGGATGAACTAGCGGCAGAAGCTAGTCACATATAAATATTAATTTACAGACAGACCTCGACGATTATTTTGACTGCTCTGAATATAGTTGCGCAGAAAAAAATTTAGGCATAAATACGTAATGTTATGCGTAAATATATCTTTGAAATAACCTAACGATAAATGAGTAGCAATTTTAGTAACATTTTAACTTTGTTTTATATTAAAATCTTGACTATATTATGCACAAGATAGAACATTGGTTTCAAAAGAAAAACATAAAAGATGACGGCGATAATGTATTTAAGTGAAAATTACATATCTTTCAATGCATCCTATATACACTAGATATTCTAAGTATAATAATTCTGTTATACATTTGGAATACCGATCATATCTAACTACCAATAAGACAGAACATATGTAAAACGTTCAATATAAGAGACAAGTTGTTTTATCATTAAGTTTGTTTCACTACGAAATCTCATCAACGTTACGATAATTGACAGTATGGTTGAAAATAGTAACGTGCAATGGCGATAGCGGGGTGGTAGGGTTTTGCAGCCCGACTAGGTCGCAACCACCATGTACATGGCGAAAAAGCCCGTCATAGTGACTCGCTTCTGCGCGTCGCGTTTCGGGATCAGCCAATACATATCTAGTACCGGGTGACTTTCGTCATTGCACAGGTACCAACGTGATTCTCCAACGATTCACCGCCTAAAAGAGCTTCATTGACCCGGCGGCCAGGGAGACCTGTAGAAACGGTTGTTCCGCTGGCCGCCCGCGGTACAGTACAGGGGCCCAATCGTGGATAACCACCATGAAAGGCTGCCCCACCATGCCGCGCATAATCTTGGGTAGGTTCGTCGTGCCGGTTGGTGACCGGATTAGGGGTCCCGGCGACCTATTCCGGGGGGGTACGGGGGCCCTTCCGTCCGCCGGGTCAGTGCAATTCTTGCAGGAGTTGAGGTGAGTCGGTGAACTACGTTGAATACATCTGGGCTTAGATGAAGGTTGTCCGCTCTTCACGTTTCCTTCTCTTAAAAAAACATGACAGTGCAAACAATAAGTATAGGTTCAACAGCGGTGCACAACCCCTACGCCGCTTTTTCGATGGAGTTCATTAACATCCGTGGACTTCATTCTAACTTAAATGCCGTTCATCAACACCTCGAGACGGTTCAGCCGGACATGCTCTTCCTGACCGAAACACAGATACGCCGTCCAGCCGATACATCTTATTTACACTATCCCGGCTACCAGCTTGAGGAGAACTTTCAAGCCAAAGCCGGAGTCTGTGTATATGTACGGTCGGAGGTGTGCTGTCGTCGTTTGCGCTGCATGGAGGATCCTTCCTTTTCTGTCCTTTGGTTACACGTGGACTTGGGCGCACAAAGTCGTATCTACGTGTGCCTCTATAGATCCCATAATGGGGATGATGAGACAACTCGGCTGTTTGAATACATGAGTCAGGCAGTAGATGACGCACAGGAGCAGTTCCCTACTGCGGAATTGGTGGTCTTAGGGGACTTTAATGCACACCACGAAATGTGGCTGGGTTCCTCTAAGACGGACCATGCTGGACGATCTGCGCATGCATTCGCTTTAACACATGACCTGACTCAACTAGTAATCCAGCACACCCGGATACCTGATATCACAGGTCATGCGCCCTCTTTGCTAGACCTTCTGTTGACGAGCCATCCAACTGGGTATGATATATCAGTCGATGCCCCTTTGGGCACATCGGATCACTGTCTTATCGTATCGTCTGTGCCACGCGCTCCTCCTCTACCCAGTGTAAGAATTAAGCGCAAAGTCTGGCACTACTCGTCAGCCGATTGGGACGGAATGCGAGATTATCTTGCTTCCATTCCTTGGCAGCGACGCTGTTTTGACGGGAAAGATCCTTCAGCGATTGCCGATGCGATTGCTGACGAGATCGGATTGGCTATGGAGTATTATATTCCTTCCTCCGAGATCGTCGGTAATCGCAAAGGACGCCCTTGGTACAATCGCGAGTGTGCTGATGCTGTTAGTAAAAAGCAAGCCACGTATCGTGATTGGATCAAGGGTCGCGCTAACAAGGATCCTAATCTCAGCACCCTCAAATCAGCATATAACTCTGCTACCAAAGCTTGCAAGAGGGCCTATTCTAGAGCGGATTCCCAGCGCATTGCACGCTTAGGTCATGAACTCGTAACTCATCCAACTAACAGTCGAGTCTACTGGAGTCTGGCCAAAGCTGTGCAAGCCAATTTTCGTCGTCCAACATTCCCGCCACTGAGGTACCCTAATGGGAATTTAGCCTACGAGCCGCAGGAGAAAGCGACACTATTAGGCAATCTCTTTGCGGCGAATTCCTGGCTCGATGATCGAAACGTTCAACCGCCAACTATTCCTTGCTGCGGTTTCACCATGCCGGAATTACGATTTAGGCAACGTGACGTACTAAAAGAACTTCGATCACTCGATGTCCGGAAAGCTAGTGGCCCGGATGGTATCCCAGTGGTTGTTATAAAAAAATGTGCAGCCGAGTTGACTCCAATACTTACGCGCTTATACCGCCTGTCTTACGTCTCTGGTGTCGTGCCCCGGGCTTGGAAAGAGGCCAACGTTCAACCGATTCCCAAGAAGGGGGATCGGTCGGACCCTAACAACTACCGTCCAATTGCCGTAACCTCAGTGTTGTGCAAGATCATGGAACGCATTATTAACACCCAGCTTGTCCGTTATCTGGAGGATCACTCGCTTATTAACGATCGGCAATATGGCTTTCGCCAAAACCGATCAACGGGTGATCTTCTAGCTTACGTACTGCACCGCTGGGGGGAGGCAATTGATAGGCACGGTGAAGCCTTGGCAGTCAGTCTCGATATTGCCAAGGCATTTGATAGGGTCTGGCACCGTGGTCTTCTTTCAAAGCTTCCGGCATACGGACTCCCCGACAATCTATGTAAATGGCTCTCTAGCTTTCTACATGAGCGCAGAATTCGTGTCCTTGTTGATGGATGTGATTCGCAGCTCATGTCAATAAATGCTGGAGTTCCTCAAGGCTCTGTACTATCACCTACTCTGTTTCTTCTGCATATCAATGATATGTTGCCTCTGGGCCATATTCATTGCTATGCAGATGATAGCACCATCCATGAGTCCTATTACAGCAAGCCTTCTAGCGGTCGGGGAGAAACAGAACAGAGACGGCAAGAACTTGTGGCTGAGCTTGACCGGTCCTTGCTTCGCATTTCAAAATGGGGAGCAAGTAATTTGGTTCAATTTAATGCCAACAAAACACAGGTGTGCGCGTTTTCTTGCAAAAAATCCCCATTTACCCCCATTCCAACTCTTCAGAACGTCTCGCTCGCAATGCGAGATAGCCTCAATATTTTAGGCATAGATATTCGCAGCGACCTCAATTCTAGGGATTACATTGTAAGCGTGATCTCCACTGCATCTCGGAGACTCGGAATCCTGAACAAGGTGCGACGGTTTTTCATGCCTGAACAGCTATATCTCCTTTACAAGGCACAAGTTCGGCCTTGCGTGGAATACTGTTCGCACCTTTGGGACGGTTCCGCAAAATACCTTTTGGATACCCTGGACAGGTTGCAGAGACGGGCTATCCGCATTGTGAATGATGCAGATGTAACAGTGGATATAGAGCCGCTTCAGTTGCGCAGGGACATAGCCTCACTGAGTGTGTTCTACCGTCTGTATCATGGTGAGTGTTCTGATGAGCTATTCAATCTGATCCCTTCCTCTCCTTTTCATAACCGTACCACGCGCGCTGGTCTTCGGAGCCACAGTTTTACAGTGAATCCTATCTGGGCACGAACTAAAAAGTTCGCATCGTCATATCTTTGCCGTACCGTGAAACTGTGGAACAATCTCCCGGCCAGTGTGTTCCCTCCTTCCTATGACATGGGGTCCTTCAAGCGTAACGTGAAGAGACATTTACACAGGCCGGCATGACGGCGGCGACCAGTGATGGATGATCGGTCTCTCGGTGGTTGCCGTTGTTTTTGGATTGTACTATGCTTACCACCAGGTATAGCACAGTCACTTTGTCGTGCAGCGATAAAAAAAAAAAAAAAAAAAAAAAAAAACGTGCTGCTCTCACTTGCTTTCAAATATTCTTATCGAAATAGTTTTTTACGTTCATGACAGAACTTATTTCGCAACTAATTCTGGCTAAAACTCTAGCAAAGTTAAAAATTTGTTAGCCGCTTTTTAAATACAAATAGCCGAAAAGCAATCATCTATATTAAATGAAAGAAAGAGCCCCTGCACGGTTTGCAACAGCATTACCGTTACACCTATATAAGCTTTTTTTTTCGAACTGACTACACTATTGAACCAGCAAGGTCTTAACAGCTTCACCGGACTACTCCTATATAAGCTTCAAAGCAACAGTACTCTTGTAACCGTTTTATTACGAAAAATATGAATGGTTACACTTTACTGGTACAAGAAGCTTTTAACTAAGACTTTAAAGGTGGCTAAATGTAATGACTTACTTGAAGACTGCGATCTCATTTAAGTTGGTTATACTTATTAATAAGCTGTAGTAAATATTTAACATCTGGTGAACTGCATTCCCGTTTGCAACTTGATGCGTTAAAAATAAATCATCAGACGCATAATTTAGCTGCTTAATGCCAGATTTCAAGGAAAACTACTGTTGTACTTAAAAGTATTTGTTACAAAAATTGTTATACATTTTAAACTTTTCAAAATTGATCTGATTATATTTATATGGAATCTTAGAGAGAATCATCGAGAGAAAAATAGATAAGTAGACTTAATACATTCAGATTTTAGTCACTGTTTTGTACATGAGCTTCCACATGGACGAAGTCGTGGGCACAGCTAGTATATAAATAAAGTGATAGTGGTCTGCAATAGTGCGCGCTTCAGGCGTATACTAGTAAATAGATTTCGGCCTACTTCTTTTAGTTCTATCACTTGGTGATAGCTGAAGTCTAAAAAAATTGAACCGTCATAGGACGCCTGGCAGATGTGAAACATCGAAGATGTTTTATATAAGTTATATGCATAAAAGAACAGATTACGACAGCAATCAGCTTTGGCATAATGAAAATATAAAAAAAAGGCACAGGCGCGGTGTCTTTGGCGGCATTTATCAAAGGGCGCTAGTTCGTGCCTTGTAAAGCGAACGAGTGGCCGACAAAATAATTTCAATTTTATGTTTTTTTTTTTTTTTAAGGTTGACCGGGATCTTGATGTCGCGGTCTGCGATTCACCTCTAACATGGTGGTCAGAGACATTTTTATTCCGTTTATGCCTTCAAAGCTAATTCCTTCATTTTGTCAATTATCCAATGTCATTTTATCCATGTTCTTAATTTCGTCATTTTTAAGGTACCAATGTCATATTTTGTGTATTGTTTTGTTAGCGTTAATTTTATCACTTGTTTCTTCTATCCCACTTCTTCCACACACACTTAATTATTTCCTTACTCTCTTTTCTTTCCATATTCCGTATTCTTCTTTCTTCCTTTATTTACTTTTCCATCCATATATATTTATATTTTATTTCCTGGACTTTAATTCTGCAATCTTATTTTGGGTTTACTTGACTTTGTTTCTAATTTCGTTATATATACTAGTTTACTAGTTTCAATTTTTCATTTTCAATTTTATGTTTATACAGATAGGGTTGCAATGTTTTTGAGTATTTCGTTAATAATGCAAAATTCCTGTTATGCGTCGCCACACCAACTATCAGGTTTATTTCTGTAGTAATCTGTTCTTTTACAAAACGATTTCGATGTTACACATTTGCCAGGCGGACCGAGACGGCTTAATTTTTTTGAATGGGTTCTCCTCTGTACTATGTACATAAATTACATTGTCAAGGTAAAACAAAGCAGAGGAAGTTGTAGGTATCAGCTAGTATAAAATATTTGTGCTATAAGCACCTTTATTTTATCTTAATAGCGCATACTGCCTTCAAGCTTGTGTCTACAGAACAAATGAAGCTCTATCACACTGAAATCGTAATTGCACGTAAAATGTTAGATGGAATTGCAGTGTGTACAATCAGACATGGAGATAATCGGTTGGCTTACTGTCTGATTTATTTGGAGCAATTGTAAGCCGAACGTTTCCCCGCGGTTTTTGTCGAAGTTAGCAAGCGATCTGTGAATTTTATAGTTTCCCCTTACAGAGCATTGCACAAGGTTTCTTGTTCACGCGTGCTATTTCGATGAGCTTTGTAACTCAGAGATTTGTACTGGGATTATTACAAAGTATAGGTAAGAATATTTTCATAAATCCTTATTAGTGATTAAAAGAACAAGAGTATGATCGTTTCGTTTCTGAACTAATTGTTGACTTTGATAGCATGTTTCATGTCACCAAGTTTCATTTTAAATTAAAAAACAACAAGATAAATGCAAAAATTACATATTTTTGTAATTGACACTGACTCTTTCCTTAAGTTCCTGAAGTTATTTAAGAAAGTTTCAAATCCGATATTCGGAATATGACAATATTTAACAAATAAAAAAAATATGTTAAACATTTTCGTATGTATCGGAAACTATTCCAACCTTATTTATAGTCGCAAAGATGTGTTACTTTTTATTGACACGATGACCGATAGCATCACTGATATACATTAGTATAATTTTATAGTTTGTTATAATTCTAATATTGGATACATAATTTCACGTACAATTTTTTTTCTATATTGCTATGAGAGAGAAAGAATTACAAGGTTGTTGAAAAACATGTTTATATAGACTGACGACTGATTAAGTGCAATAAGTGAATATGAAAATACTTACTAATATTATTAATGAGAGTGTGAGTTCATTTGTACATCTTACGTTACTTCACACGTTACTTACGTGGCTACTGAGGTAGACACTATATTTTTATTCCAAAAAGGGGCAGTTCTGGCAATATATCATATGGGACCTCGCGAATCATTAAAGACGAAGTTCCAGGAATTCGGTACCTTAACTCTACCTTTCCAATACATTCTTGATAATTTAATGAATGTCCGTAAAAACTTTGAAAAACTGAATTTAGTAAAAGACCGTCATAATGTAAATACTAGAAACTGTAATAAATTTGTCGTCCCATGTTTTAGACTTAGCAAAACCAGTAATAGTTTTTTAGGTAATAGTGTTAGGTTTTACAATAAAGTCCTAAAACATGGTGCCAATTTGCCGGACTGTAAATTTAAGCGTCACGTCAAGCGGGTTTTTGTGTTAAAAGGATATTATAGAGTGGATCAGTATGTGAACGATAGTGATGTCTGGAATTGACTCCTTTCTGTGCATCCACTAAAAGCTATTGTGTGATGTATTGGAAATGTATGTTAAAAAATGCATCAGATCGAGTTTCGTGCCGGTTCTTCTCGATGACTGCGTTGTTTTCCGAACTGGTGGTAGTTTTTGACTCTCATAAGTACCTTATTAGGGTCTAAACTGAATAAAGTAGTTTTGATTTTGATTTTACATCTTAACTTATTAAACTGACTGTCATGAAATCTTGCATATATGATATCAGGGGCTCAAAAAATACTTAAAGCATCATTACCCAAAAAAATGTATTGTTACCGATGGTACATATATTAAATCTTCATTAACATACGCGAGTGAAGCCGTGAGCAAAATGTAGTGTTTTAAAAAAAGAAAATGTTTAATTATATTATTAGGGTACGATTATTTAATGCAATTATGAGTATGTTAACAAAAAAGATTTTAAATAAAGGGTAACTGCAAATATATTTAATTGAATTGTTATATACTCGTGTTGTAACATTCCTAAGGCTTGACTACGTACAGTGAAATCTCACAAGTGATACAATAATTAGCAGGTATCCTTGAAGTAGTCCACGTGATTTGTGTTACGGTACGACGGTATGCATTAATTAATCCTGAGAATTCAAAAAACCGTTGATACCAGTACATGTTATGTAACCTCTGTGTTAAATAATTATCGTTATATTATGTTAAATAGTAAAATAATTAATTTATTATCTAAAAATATATTATCGAATGTAAGTAAGAGTGTTACCTCAGAATGTATGCGCACCTATTTTACGAATTCTTCTTTTTTATGTATTTGCCAGGACATACTTCAAAAAGTCTCTTTATAAAAATGTGCGATTTAGTAAAACTGAACACTGTAATCTTTAAAAATATTGATAAAATTGATACATTGGCGTTTAGATTTGCAGTTCCCGTTTTATTTAATTAGGTATCTATACTTTTTTTATATCAAAGTAGGCACAAGAACAAGTGGGTCACCTGATATTAAGTGATCACCATCGTCCATAGACACTAGCAATACCAGGGGGTTCGCAAGAGCGTTTCCAGCCTGTGTGGGGAGAGGGTGGAGGAGAAAGGGTAGAGGAGAGGAGGAAGGTAATGAGAGGTGGGCCTGCGGCGCTCTAATTGACCTAACGAAACGCAAAATTGCAAGCACTGTTACTTCACGTCGGTTTTCTCTGAAAGGGTCCGACCCATTCCTACTGAATACAGCAATAGCTTGGCTCTACTATCTACAAAACTTGTCTCTGTGCTTGTACCTATGCCTGTGCCTGTAACTGTACTTACCTGTACCTATATCTTTAATAAAATTTTAATATAATTTAGTAGTCCGGTGAATCTGTTAAGACCTTACTATTGACCACAGCGTAGTCAGTTCGAAAAAAAAAACGATAAATACTAAAATGCACAGTTGTTTTACATCACAGTAGACAGAAGTACAACTATAGTATTGACCTCTTCTACATCTAATGTGTATGTTGGAACTAACACAGTTCTGAGCTCTTTATTACTTGAATTTCTTTAATAGGGATATTATGTATTGAGTTATTGAGTAAGTCATCTCAGTTACTATGACAATACATTTCGGATACTTATATTCCTTACAATATGTATGGTCTAGGGTTTTAGAAAGGGAAACAAACACAAACGTTAGTACAAAATATGATTTATTACGGTTACATGAATAATACATCACCTTTGAGAGACAGATGGTTATAACCCGGTAAGAAAATGTTTTTTTTTCAATCCATATATTTCTAAATAGAGATTAATAATGTACTTACCCGTGTAACTGATGCGACAATGGAACAATATAATAGTGCTTAGAAATCATGTTGGTTGATGTAGATTAAAACAGAGAACCAGAGCTCACGTTAAAGTTATAGGCATCGCTATGAAAGCACGGTATGATAATAAAGAATTTCCTAATATGTACATACTTGTCTTATTAACTACTAACCACATGTAAAAAGTCTACTGTGAGCATTTGTAGACATATATATTTTTTTTTATTGTAGCACGGCAAAGTGACTGCACTATGCCTGATGGTAAGCACAGTACAATCCATTAATAATAGCGATCACCGATTGACACACTGTCCATCGCCGGTCGCCACTATCATGCCGGCCTGTAATAAGCTGGATATGCACAGGCTGATCCCGAAACGCGACCCGTAGAAGCGAATCAGTATTACGGGCTTTTTCGCCATATACATGGTGGTTGCGACCCAGTCGGGCTGTAAAACCCTACCACCCTATCACAGATATACTTAATTAGACAATCAACTGGTTTAATTAGATTAATCTCTTAAGCGCTAATACATATCTCAAGAGATTTCAGTTTGTAATAAATTAGATTTTAATGTTTAATAGATCATTTTATCTAATTAATAAAGTGTTTTTTTTTTCTTTTTTTTTTATAGAAGCACGACAAAGTGATTGCACTAAGCCTGATGTTAAGCATAGTACAATCCAAAAACATCGGCAACCACCGTGAGACAGATTATCCATCGCCGGTCGCCGCTGTCATGCCGGCCATAATGACGAAAGTCGCCCGGTACTGGATATGCACAGGCTGATCCCGAAAGGCGACGCGCAGAAGCGAGTCACTATGACGGACTTTATCGCCATATGCTTACTTACCAATTACTTTCCAGTTAATTGTTACTTTGATTACAGTATTAATGTTGAGTGTGTTACAAGCAGCAAACGTGAATTACAAACTAAAGAATTACATAGAAACCTATACAGGAGAATGGAGACATAAAAATAAATGTGATCATACCAATAGCATAAAAATAACCAATATACTTAGTATTACTCATCATTGTTACAGTAAAATTGTACTATATTATGACAATAAAATAATATTTTTATTGCTGTATCTGTGAATAAGTAACTTGAAATGTAGCAAGCAAGGTACGGTTGAGAGCTTCTTTTATTTCAATTTCACAACGAAAAAGCAATTGCATAAATGCATATCTGGTAGTAAATGGATAACTTGTGCACCTTAAAAGTGGTTCAACTAAAACATGACTAAGTTAAGCTGTACCTGATATATTGAAAACAAAGAGTAAAAATTAAAAATTCATTGTAAATGGAACGAAAGAAAAAAAAACTTCGAGACGGTAGAAATCGGTCATTGAACTCTTGATTCAGGCGGTTAAATTGTATTTATATAAAAATGTATGCTAATATTTATCCCCACGTCCAATAAAAGACGCTCGAGGTAGTTAAGGAAATTCAACTGGCTATGTTTGGGAATTGGACCGTGCCTGCACAAAGTTTATCAATGCCCATTGAAGCGTGGGATTGTTTTCGAGCTTCGCTTATGCCGTGGTGGAATGCAAAATTATACCAGTTCTGTTTGCTGTTGGATTACTTCCTTTGATATTTATAGTTGTGAGGTTAGATAAACAAGGTATTATTAACAGTTCTCTAACAATGTTTTTAAAGTTGCGTGAATAGGATTTTAAAAGCTTTGGATATAAGCAAAATATCTGTAGATTATTAAATTTGTATTTCTTAACTAGGTGACCTGCAAAACATCATCTGCATGAAATTGGTTACCTACCGATACTAGTTATATTTCCATACTCTAAAAATCTTAAAAAGCCTATAACCCGATTACAGTCACTTCCGCCGTTTCCAATTGTGAAACCAAACAATTCAGGTTGTTATTCAAACACCTACCTAGTCGGTTTAGTGAATAGTAATTAACATAAATAATTTTGTTCTGTTTAAAATACGAATGACCGCTAAATTGTTTGGATATAGTTCTTGCAAATATATTAAAATGGGAAAAAATTGTATATTTAGATGACGATTAAAAAAATACAATAATAAATATTAAAAAAATGATAAATAATGGAAAAAAAAATCTGGAGAGCTACACTTTAATCACCCAGCGGTATGAAATATACTTTATGGCGTATTCTCATACCTACCAAATATAAGAAAAATAAAAATCGGTCCAACCGTTTCAGAGGAATTTGAACACTAACACCGTGACATGAGATTTTTATATATTAGAAGATGTACTAGTAACCATATAACCAATAGCTACTCGTATAGTTTAGACAATTACTTGAAATATAGTATAGGTATAGCAATTACTTGAATTCAAACGTTGAGAGAAACGACTGTCGGTTAAAAAAAACGTATTAAATTGCGTGCGTTATACAGGCCACATTCTAAAAGTTACTGGAGTTGACGTCCATTTGTCTGGTTTTTCACATGAACAATAATTGTATACGTAAATTCGCCAAAATTGTTATCTGTTGTGGTATTTTTAAAATTTACTTGTTAAAATTTAGAAATTGTATACAAGCACCGAACAAGAAAATAAAGAAAAATGGTGAACATAGAACTATACGATGAATATTTATGAAGAAATTAAAGTAAATATTATTGATGTGAAACATCTAAAGACGCGGGTAAACCTGTTCTTTTATGTCCTAGGAGGCAAACAAACGGGTGGGTCGCCTGATGTTAAGTGATCACCACCATCCATAGACATCAGCAACACCAGAGGAGTCGCAAGTGCGCTGCCACCTGTGTTGGTGAAAAGGGGGGAGAGGGAAGTGTAGAGGGAGGGAGGTGGGCTTCCGGCGCTCTGACTGACCGAACGAAACACAATAATGCAAGCACTGTTACTTCACGTCGGTGTTTCTGTGAGAGGGTGGTATTACCCCGCACGAGCCGACCCATTCATGTTGAAACTAGCCATAGCATCAGTGTGGCTGTACCACCTACAATTGACCTATAATCTGATTGTTGACGTGGCGAGTGTGTGAAACGTGGCGACGCGATGCCATGCGCAAGCAACTGTGCGCAATCTCTCTTGCCGCACTGAGCTGGGATACCTATAGTGTAATTTGAGATTCGTTCGATTCGAACTACTTCGATGTTTTACATCTGTCAGACGTCCCGTGACGGCTGAATTTTTAAGTAGTCGTAATAATCAGTAATTTGTAAAATAATAATAACAATAATGTAGTCCACTTGCACAAAGCTACAGAGACAACTAATATTGCTATATATACTAATGGCGGGTCCGGCAGACGTTGTCTCACCCTTATAATCACTTTGTCTTCTAGTGGAACCTTCATGAATATCAATTTAGTAGTTTTGTGTTTATTGCAAACAGATAGACAGACAGACTTGGTAGAGCACTTTGTTATATAATATGTAGTGTCATAAACTTGATAATTAATCATCAAAATGGCAAATTGTCCAAAAAAGGTTAATGTTATGTCGCATACTATTACGATTTCATTTCAAACGAATTACAAACAATAACATCAACTTCGAGTCTCGTTTCGACGCTTAAAAGTCATATCCTTGGCAATTGCTTGAATAAATGGCGGGCGGAGAGCGTTGCGCCACGCCTTCGGTGACGTCACTCAGCATCACACGAGTACATCCCGAATAATAACAATACAATACCATGATTGTATCGTTGAGAATGGAATCATTTGGTGAGAGTCAAGGTTAGTTGATATTTTCTTTAATTATTTAAACAAATAATTAAAGGATGTCAATGTAAACATTATATTTTTTTTTTATTAAAAGAAAATAATTAAATACTATGATTGCCTAACACCTTAGGTCTAATAGTTAAAAAAAAAAAAAAAATCCAAATATTATATTAAGTTTAAAATTGGTATTGATTTTCAAATCCTATTAGCAACTCGAGGTATAGTGCATGAAAGTTGATGAGCGCACCCGTTTAGTTTGGCAATTACCGCAAAATGGCAAATAATAATGTAAAGTCGTTACGTTAATAATCCCTTATATAGCGTACCACACCGCTTGTCCCACTTTACACAACTTTGAGCACGTAGTGATTATAAGAATAAATAGTACCTTCTTAAAACATTAATAACATTATATTGTAGAGTGATCTCTTGATAATTTTTATAACATAAAGATTAAATGTGTAGTAAATAAAACTAAAAAAGAATGATAGAAAGATGATGATCTATCCAATAATTTTAAGCGATGCGTGTACTATAGACTAATAGTATGTTATATTATAGATATGTGCCGACTAGTCGGCTAAAAGCGTCGACTATCCGGCTTCTTACTTTTTATTTATCTCCCAGTAAAAAGCACGTACAGGGAATTACATTCAACAAAAATCTTAACTGTTTGTTAATATTTTTGTTTTATAATCAGTCTCACACATTATTTTATATAAAGCAAAGCAACCTTTCCTTTCACAGTAAGTTTCCAAAATTGCTTGTAAAGATAACACGTCTATGACATTTATGATATAACATTTGTATTTAATTGACATACAAATAACATAATATATTTTAAACTTGAATAAACATTTATAAGTACTTTCCTTTTATTTAAATAAAAGAATACAATTTTTTTATTAACAAAATCAATCATATTGAAATAGGTTTGCATTATGCACAGCAAAAAAATATGTCAAAAAATCCTAAACATTAACCGCATCAAAAAAAAAACAGTAATGTATAAGATACATACTCGACTTTCTTTTTGATCTGTTTATATTTTAATATTGTTTTCTTTGACTCTTTTTATTTTGTCGAACTGAATTCCGCTATTGCCCTAGCAAGGTCTTAACAGCTTCACCGGAATACTGAGGCGAGCGCTTAAGGCACTCAGCCGATTTTATTGGGGCAGCTAGCTCAAGGGTGCATGCATGTTGGGCTTTTGTCACGGGTACCCAGGAAAAATGATCGGCTTAGCCGATTAACCGGCCGTCTAGTCGGCCTGTTTACCACTGTCTAATCGGCTAGTCGCCTAGTTGGCCAAAGTCATAATCGGCACATCTCTAATGTTATGTATGACATAAATCTATACTGTTATCACAAACACGTGAAATTTGATCGTAGAAAGTATCCTTACGGTATTTATTGGATCCTCGAAATTATAGAATAGCTATGTTATCTCTGAGTGAAATAGATTATATTTCACTAGTTTTATGATCTGTTGTAATTAACAGGAATGAAGTCGTGGGTGAATGATAGGAAGATAAATATCTATTGCCAGATGAAAACTCTTTTATTATTAATACTAAATCCTAAGTATATAATTGACTTATTGAGATAATTTATGTGTGACTATGATTACCCACTGCAATGGAAATGTTTTAATAATTTCTTCCAACTTTTAGATTTTTTTTACTTTCTTCATAATACTTTTATGCATTCACATTTTTTCTTCCTATTAGGATATCGCAAGTACCGAAAAGAAAACTATTGGACTAATACATTTGTACATAAGACGTACACCGAAATTTCGAATGTTATGAATAAATTATGTCTACAGAAATATGGATGAAAATTGTTATGTTGATACAATATATACATAAATACGAATACCAACGCGGAAAACATACCACAAAGGTATTAAACAACATCTGTTCAAACTTACCAGGTTAAAGTATGTACGAACTTTTGATGTTCTTGCATTTGTAAGTTTTAGTTAGGAAATTGAAATCTTTTTCCGTGTTCTATATAATATGAAAAATAATCCTTTATATTATAGTGTGTAATAATGTAACATTAAATTTTAGTGTATAATAATGCCTTATATCTGCACAAGCATTTTTTCGCAGCTTTGCTCGCGGTAATGTAATTTTACTAATTTTAATTAATCTATCGCTCGGGAACACAATACTTTTTACAGGATAAAACAACGATATTATAACTATATAGATACGTCATAAGCGCTTCGACAACGCCTTGTTAAAACTTGGCTAGTTAGTTTATTTTTGACGATTGCCCCGTCAATCCGGTCGTATTTAAGCAACATATAACTATTACTTTTTCACCACCGATATTGAGAATATGCCATCTTACTTTCACATTTTATCAAAGGCAGTGTGACGTTAAAATATTACTTTATGTATGTGTGCGTAATCGTGCTATTTGTTTTGTTTTTTTTTTGAAATGTCTACGATATTGACCCAGCAAGGTCTTAACAGCTTCACCGGACTACCAAGGCGAGCGCTTAAGGCACTCATTTCATTTTGGCAACCAGCTCAAGGGTGCGCGGCACACCTCGACTTGGCTGTTGCCTGCTGCATGCAAAATCGCGACCTATCTTAGCTAACTTAGCTAACCTAGCTAGCTATTCATATATGTTTGAGTTGTTGAAACGTATATGTGAACCAAGCATACACGCTTCAACAACTCCTCCATATATTTATTATCGGAAAATTGAGAGTTTTTCAGCTCGATAAGGGAAAAAAAGTAAACCCTTCCACTTTCATGTGTAAGCGTGTAGGCGTGCACGTGTGTGTTCGTGTAGTGTTGTAGTAGTGATATATATTTGTGTGTCACCGTATCGCGCAAGTAACGCACTCAAGGGCTCCCTACCGAGGGATCGAACCTAGGCTTGAGCCGTTGCCGTGGGAGGCTTAATCGGGTGTGCGGGAGCAAAATTAACCCCCAGACCACGGCGGCGTGGGCGTGAACATGCTCTGTTTCGAGGGACAGGCTGGTACTGATCGTTCGCTGACGTGATTGAATCAGGAGCGTCGGTAAAAATGTGTCGCGGACGTCTTTTATAACGCGCAACGTTAGGTACGGGTTCATAGTTTGCGGTGGATACCACTAATGATGATGAATGGGATGATTCGCGGCTTTTTCAAAATAACTAATCGTAAGTGATTTTACGTACGCCAAGATAGAAGGGATCTCTAGGTCTCTATGGAGATCGACTGTCCGGATGTACCACGGGGCACCGGTCACTTTACGTTAAACACGATTTTGGAGAACCTACATCTTATGAAAGTTATCTTTGGACATATGCGCAAAAACGGGGCAGCTATATGTCACGGGACGGATCACGGGGCGGATACACGTCTTATACAAAGTGAGCTTGAGTCTGAAGAACATCTTACTCTTATGACAAAGCAACGGATGGAGGCGACCCAAGACCATAGCGGCTTTGTTTCGCACTCTGTCTATATGTGAATTGAACTTTAAATGTCTATATAATGTAACACCGAGATATTTGACCTCTTCGACCCAAGGGATATCGATTCCGTATAGTCTTATGGGCTCAAAGTTTTTAGTGCGTTTCGTGGGATCGAAGAGTATTGCGGCACTGTTATCGGGATTAACTTCTATGCGCCATCGACGAAACTATTCACCGAGAGTATGAACGGCTTTTTCGATGCGCTTCCTAAGAAAGTCCGACCGCCAACCGGAAGTGTAAATAACGGTATCGTCAGCGTAACAACCTACCTCGACCCCCCGAGACCGAGGTAGGTCACTGATGAACAGATTGAAGAGCGTGGGCGCGAGTATGGAGCCCTGTCGCACACCTGAGCGTGTCGGGTGGGGCAGCGATAGTTCACCATCCACTTTGAAGCGGAATGTTCTATCAGTGAGATAATCGCGTATAATATGAATTAACCTATCGGGTACGCGAGATTTACATAATTTATGGATAATCCCTCCGTGCCAGATCTTATCGAAGGCCTTGGCGACATCGAAGAAGACTGCAATTGTGCGTTTCGGATCAGCGTTAAATTTAGAGAAAATGTACTCCGTGAGGCGGTGTACTTGATTCGTGCAAGAGTGTTCGGCGCGAAATCCGAACTGCTCAGGTGGTATTAATTTTAAATCTGTAATCGAGAACTGGAGACGGTTCAGAAGGAGCCGCTTGTAAAGTTTTCCTAAGGTATCTAACAGACTAATGGGGCGATAGCTAACGGGAAGCGTAGCTTTCTTGCCGGGCTTGTGAATACCTATTACTATGGTCTTTTTCCAGACGGCCGGAAAATGACCCTGTGACATGGCCGCATTGAAGACGCAGACCAATAGAGCTATGATGCGATCAGGAAGGAGTTTCAGAACCTCGTTCTTGATCCCATCGGGACCTGGGGACTTCCTAGGCTTGAGACGCTTGATTGCGCCTGCAACTTCATCGAAGGTGATCGCGGTTAGGGTATCCGCCGGAGGAGACGCAAGTACATGCTCCGCAGCTGATTCGATTAATCCGTTATGGAAAGGGTCAGTGTTATCAGTGTTTGGCGAACACTGTTTCTCTAAGCTTGCAGCAAGGCATTCCGCTTTATCTATGCTATCGAACGCGGGAGGCAACCCGGGGCCTCTGTCGAGAGGAGGCATTGGAGTGACCATATCTGATTTGAGAGTTCGCGCTAGAGTCCGGTACCACAGATGAGACGGCTGGAGACCCTCCAGGAGTCTGTCCCACCTGTCACCTCGGATCTCAGAAATACGAGACTTGATTGTTTTTCGTAACGAACGTAAACGATTGCGATTCTCTACAGACGGGTAAGCGTCGTAAGATCGAGTCGCGGCGTTCTTTTCCGTGATCAATGCTCTCACGTCGTCAGGGAGTATAAAACGGCGATCGTTCGCCGCTTGTACCTCTTTCGAGGTCACCCTGACGGCTGTCTGGAGATAATCAACCAGGGAATCGATGGCCGAATCCGCGTCGGCTTTAGACACCAACACGTCCGGAATTCTGTCTAAACTACTAGACGACGGATTTTCTTTAAAATATTGAACGAGTTTCGCGTAATCAGCCACCCTAACCGACGGCGGGGTGAAGCCTGAATTGTGACCTATCTGTAAAACAACCGGGCGATGATCTGAATCAAGTTCGTGTACGACTTGTATGAGTCGTACAGGAAGCGTGTTATTTTTTAAGAGATCTATGTCTAAAACTGTGGGTCGGCAATGATCTTGATTAGATTAAGAATAAAATAGATTAAGGTGCTACCCCCGCGGTGACACGGTCGTTCCTGACTATACAGTAATTCGCGATTTTCGGATTACGCATACTCGGTTTTAACATCGTTTCCTGGATGAGGAAAACGTCAATCTGTCTATCGCGCAAAAAGTCAGCTTCTAGATCGCGCTGTGTCCGAAGGGATCTCGCGTTGAAAAGTTAGTAAGTTAGAAAAGCTAGTGCGGTGAGAATACCTAGCTCCTCCTCGACCTCTACAATGGCGTGGAAAGCGAGGACCTCCTGCATGTCGTGCTCGCGGAGTAACTGTTTCAACCAGTCGACCTTACTGGTGAAAGAGGAGGAGATGTAAGGTGCCTGAGGCTTGTAAGCCTGAGGCTGGGGTCAGGGTACCAGGGGGCCATAAGCGCCCGCCCGGTTTGGGCTGCGCGCGGCACAGTGGGCGGTAGGCGCCCGGGAAGGCCTCCACGGACATGAGAGGTGGAGGTGTAGGACGGGTGGCGGCCATAGGCGCCCTGAGCACCTGTCTTGCCTGACGGGGACGTTGTGTGCGCGGTACGCGGGGACAACCGCGATAGTTCGTGGGATGACCCACGTTACCGAACAACACGCAACTCGGAGGTGCAGGAGTGCCGGGAGTGCGCGCGCACACCTTCGTGACGTTGTCTCCCAGGCACTTGACGCACCTGGGGCGGAGGTGGCAATTCCTTGCCGAGTGACTATAACACTGGCAGTTATGGCACTGCGATAGGGTATGGGTCTTGCGTGGGGGCTCAACGGTGATGCCGTTTAGATCGTAGACCGATGTGAGGTTGAAGATGGCCTTGCCCTCCTGCGAGCGGTCGAGAAGGACTAAAACCATGTTGTACGGAGCACGGGTGCGTGGGTGGTACATCCGATGTACCTCACGCACGGGGAAATCCTTCTCCTTAAGGGAGAGGGTGACGTCATCGACCGAGATCTCGGCCGGGACGCGGCGAAGCACTACGTGGAGGAGGCGTTCCTCCTCGAGTGCGAAAGTGAAATAGGCTAACTTTGATTCCCTAAGGAATTTTGTTAGCGCACGATAGTCGGTAGAGGTGGGACATTTGACTTGAATGCCCGTCGGGGTACTGAGGGCGGACGTATAATTAATTGAAAGCGTCTTAAGTCGATTCGAGATAGAAGTCCACCGGGACTTGTCTTGGATCGTGACAGGAGCCGGGGGGGCTGCTTCCTAACTGTGGAACCCGTAGCTTGGGAAGGAGCGACAGAGACGGAGCTAGGTCCGCCCACGCGTGGCTTAGAGACTGTCGGTGTAGTCGGTGCTGGTACCCGGGTGCCATTTATATTAACTAACTTTTCGGGGGGTGTGGAACCCGAGTCAGAGTCTGACGAACGCGAACCGCGGCGTCTAATGTAAGTGACGGTTTTATACCCGTCATTATCTACCGTTTTGCGCTGAAGGCACGGAAAACGCAGACGCATTATCGGTCGCAGCCGGCTCGGCAGAAGCCGCTACGTCGAGCTCAATCTCGGAGCCGGCCTCCGAGCTGGAGCTCGGTATTGGGGCCTCTATTAGGTAGTTTCACCGAATAACGCTACATAGTTATCAAAACTAGCAACGATATCCGCGTTTCGGCCCTGTTGTAGAAGAAAATCCCTAAGATGAGCTGCGTGTTCCATGTTGAAGACCTAAGGGAGGAGAGAGCGCCACGAACTAAACTCCCTGCCTGAAGGGCAGGGGGGCACGCCAAACGGTAAGCTATGGGACTATCCACGTATGTAATATATATACAAGTAAATAAAATGCGTAAATAGAAAACAAATAAGTAAATAGATAATTAATTAAATAAGTAATTGAAGAGTAAATAAATGTAAAAAGAAATTACTAAAGAACTTTGCAAATAAATAGATAAATAACTGAGTAAACCAATAATTATACTAAGAATTAAATAAAGCAATAAATAAATACAATGGAAAGGTCTCACTCAATTTCTAGGAAAAGAATGCAGGTGTGCAGTGCAGTTTACACGTGCCCGATCAGAACAATGGAGACGAACACTCCCAAAGTAATACCAGACGTCACTAAATCACGAGTATCGAAATCGAAGCGCGCACCAAAGCAGACAACCGCTCACGTTGACCGCCCGATCGGAACTCCCACTCCCAACTCCATTTGTTTTGTCAAAATATAAAGTAGGTACGTAACGTATCTCTGGTTATAATATAATTGGAATAAAATGTACCCCGAGTCCTTTTCCGTATCTTTGAATATACAACTTTTATGACAGTCGGATCAGTAGTAAATATGCGTTAGCGTAACAAATAAAGTCGTACTCGCTTTTATAATGTTAAGATTAAGATATTCGATTTTTTATTTAGAACAAAAAATTCGTCATAAAGTTGAATGGGTTTGACTGTAGTGTGGGGCATCATAATGTACAGTTTATTGGTCATATAAACATGAATATTGTAAATGAATGAGCGATGATATATAGATACTAAGATATCTCCGTAGTAAATACATAGTTATAGAATATGGTATTCTATAAAAAAATATAATATAAATGTGTTTTTTTTTTTCAATATTATAGGAGGCTAATAAACAGGCGGGTCACTTGATATTAAGTGATCACCGCCGTCCATAGACACTAGCAACACCAGGGGAGTTGCAAGTTAGTCTGTGTTTGGGTGAAGGTGGCAGAGGGGGACGAGGAGAAGAGAGGGTTGGTGAGGTAGGCCTCCAGGGATCTCATTGAAGGAACAAATCGCAACAATTCAAGCACTGTTACTTCACGTCGATTTTCTGTGGGTCGGGTACTCCGGGCGAGCCGATTTTTTTTTTTCGAAGTGTCTACGCTATTGACCCAGCAAGGTCTTAACAGCTTCACCGGACTACTAAGGCGAGCGCTTAAGGCACTCAGCCAATTTTATTTTGGCAACCAGCTCAAGTGTGCACGGCACACCTTGGCTTGGCTGTTGCCTGTTGCATGCAAAATCGCGACCTATCTTAGCTAACCTAGCTAATTATTCATATATGTATGAGTTGTTGAAACGTATATGTGTACCAAGCATACACGCCTCAACAACTCCTCCATTTATTTATTATCGGAAAATTGAGAGTTTTTCAGTTCGATGAGGGAAAAAAGTAAAACCTTCCACTTTCATGTGTAAGCGTGTAGGCGTGCACGTGTGTGGGGATGATCGTGTAGAGTTGTAGCAGTGATGTATATTTGTGTGTCACCGTATCGCGCAAGCAACGCACTCAAGGGTTCCCTACCGAGGGATCGAACCTAGGCTTGAACCGCTGCCGTAGGAGGCCTAATAGGGTGTGCGGGAGCGAAATTAACCCCCAGACCACGGCGGCGTGATCTGTGGTTACGCGGGCGTGGGCGTAAGCATGCTCTGTTTCGAGGGACAGGCTGGTACTGATCGTTCGCTGACGTGATTAAATCAGGAGGGTCGATAAAAATGCATCGCGGACGTCTTTTATAACGCGCAGCGTTAGGTATGGGTTCATACGGATACCACTAACGGATTGGGATGATTCGAGCTTTTTCAAAATAACTAATCGTAAGTGATTTTACGTACGTCCAGATAGAAGGGATCTCTAGGTCTCTATGGAGATCGACTCTCCGAATGAACCACGGAGTACCGATCACTTTACGTAAAACACGATTTTGGAGAACCTGCAGCTTATGAAAGTTATCTTTGGACATATGCGCAAAAACGGGGCAGCTATATGTCATCACGGGACGGATACACGTCTTATACAAAGTGAGATTGTGTCTGAGGGACATTTTACTCTTATGACAAAGCAACGGTTGGAGGCGACCCAAGACCATAGCGGCTTTGTTTCGCACTCTGTCTATATGTGAACTGAACTTTAAATGTTTATCTAATGTGACACCGAGATATTTGACCTCTTCGGCCCAAGGGATATCGATTCCGCATAGCCTGATGGGCTCAAATTTATTAACGCGTTTCGTGGGATCGAAGAGTATTGCGGCACTCTTATCGGGATTAACTTCTTTGCGCCATCGACGAAACCATTCACCGAGAGTATGAACGGCTTTTTCGATGCGCTTCCTAAGAAAGTACGACAACCAGCCGGAAGTGTAAATAACGGTATCGTCAGCGTAACAACATACCTCGACCCCCCGAGACCGATGTAGGTCACTGATGAACAGATTGAAGAGTGTGGGCGCGAGTATGGAGCCCTGTGGTACACCTGAGGGTATCGGGTGGGGCAGCGATAGTTCACCATCCACTCTGAAGCGGAATGTCCTATCAGTGAGATAATCGCGGATAATATGAATTAACCTATCGGGTCCGGGCGAGCCGACATATTCATGCTCAAACCAGTAATAGCTTCAGCATGGCTCTACCTACATGAGTTAAATATAAAAGTTTAAATCTTTGTAAAAGGAAAAGTTTCTATATTCTATCATATCAGATTAAATTAAATAAGCAGTAGTTTTTTATTGCCGCGTTAACTTTGCCATTATACACAGTTTCGTTATTATTATCGTTGAAGTTAAGGCAACAAACGATTACTTGCTTTTTAACCACTTCTTAGAAAGAAACCATAATACATATAAGTCAATATGTTCTAAATGGTTACTGCATACCATTTGCACTTTGGACAGTTTGAAAAACGGTTTTCGAACTAGAATCTCTAACTCCATACAGCGTAGGACTTTTTGACATTATAAATTAGCGAACGTAATGACATCCAAATGACTTTAAAGTCATTGCGCCATCCGTGCAGTCTTATATACAGTAGAACCTCGATAAGTTAAAGTCCAAGGGAAACACAAAATATTTTAAGTTATAGAGGTTTTAAGTTGTCAAGGGTCTATGTTAAGGATATAGGTTAATATAAAGGTAGGTATGTAGATATGTATGTATGTACCCCTGTTCCTATTTTTACTCGAATGCGTCAGAAGGATTGGTTAAATAAAATACAGAAATTTAAATAATCATATTTAATTATTCACATCACACATTGCAGGTTTAGTCTACTTAAAAAGTCTGTGATTTTCTTTTGTTTTAAACAATTCACAGTTTCTAAATCGATTTGATTTTCAATGACAAATAGAGATAAGAATACATTATCTTTTATGTTGTTACATGGCTCTATAAGTGATCGTATATTTGTTAAAGCTCTTTTTACATCGTTGATTGATACGCTTGTAGATGGCGTTTGTGGTTCGTCGTTAAAATCATAGTCTCTATCACTTTCAATGCAGTTGTTTACTGATTCCAATATTTCTTCCTCTGTTAACGTAAACAAACATTGTTCTAAATTAGGGAATTCAGCAATTTTTCGTCTTTTACATTGAAGACTTTCTCCTGACTCTTGTTTCTTCAAGATTTCAGCTTCTTCTTTAATGATAATTGATAATGTATTCTCATGTATCCCAAATTGAGCCGCAATTTCTTTTGTTTTCAATCCAGTTTTGACTGCTTCAATAGTTTTTAATTTATCAGCGTATGTGAGTTTTGTTAGTTTTCTTTTTGAAATCATTTTAAGCCAGTTTTATCACACAGTAGGTAAAGCGATGTTTCCAGGGCAATGATCAAAAACTTATGATTCAAGTAAGCCGTTGTCTTAAGGCTAACCTCCGCCGCGGCAAAGCTTACTTGGCTGGGGTGTAAGGGGTGTCGAGTAACATCTTAAGACTTGAGACACCCAAGCCAACCTCACCTGCACGTGGTGCACCCTGCTGATCAACGAACGAGGCAATGGCGATAGCGGGGTGGTAGGGTTATACAGCCCGACTGGGTCGCAACCACCATGTACATGGCGAAAAAGCCCGTCATAGTGACTCACTTTTGCGCGTCGCGTTTCGGGATCAGCCGGCATGACAGCGGCGACCGACGATGGATGATCTGTTTCGCGGTGGTCGCCACTGTTCTTGGATTGTACTATGCTTACCATCAGGCATAGTGCAGTCACTTAGTCGTGCTTCAATAAAAAAAAAAGCTTTAAAGAATTTTGAAGAAGCAAACAACGTTAACAATTTAACCATGTAGTGAACACGTGCAGGCAATAAATACCGAAAACTTTTGTTTTGCACACTCGTTCAAAATGACTCATTGACGAACAATTTTATGTCATAGACGTTGTGGAAACATTTCTTTAAGTTACTGAGGGCCAATACAGAGATTAATTATTTAAGTTAAAGAGGTTGCGTATTTTAGGTTGTAGAGGTTTTGGGCTCTGATGGCAAGGAAACATATTATTTTTTGAAAGTATAGAGGTTTTTAAGTTACCGAGGTTTGATCTATCAAGGTTCTACTGTATCTGGAATGGCAACCACCACAACAACATGGGCCAAGCTATCTAACCCAGGCAGTGCAAAAGTGCAGTGCAGTGTAAAGCAAAATTTGCATTACGATTAGGGTAAAGGCTCATTTGCCTGATAAGTTTTCTTCGCCGTCATTGCCGATGGCAACTGAAAAGCACTGGCCTTTTCAAATAATGTACACCACGAATATCGAAACTGATTTTTGTGCCGCGTTTGTGACGCAAGGCCGAGTGCTTGTGACGGGCAAGTGACCGGACATCTCCGGTTCTTATTTGTGTAATGTGTCAAAAAGGATTTGGATTACTTCCCCAATTTACCTACTATCAACCAACTGAATATCTGAATCTGAATATCTGAATATTATCAATGTTTGCTAATGGGAATCTGGTCGACTAAATAGTGAGAAAATGTTAAATTAACCAAAGCAATGTTTACTACTTAACATCAATCACATCTCAAAGTGGATTAAATTCGAATTTATATTAGAGATAAAAATAAATTGATTTGTTGTTGAATATCCAAATATCATGTACAAATATTATTATTAAATATAAAAAAAAAATATTTGACAATTTCAATATTTTTATAGCTTTGTTACTGTCTTCATAAATGATTATAATAATGTTATTGGTAACACATTTTAGTATAGTATTAGTAATCTGTAACTAGCAATGCGTTTTGCCTTATAGAAATCTTTATGAACTGTTCTATAATTTCTGTTTCCTGTGTGCTTTGTAATAATAATAGTAACTAATAGTTTAAACTTACACGGTGTTATTGTAAAAAAGTTAAATACATAATATAACATAATACAACAATAAATACTGACTTTAAAAAGGTTTCGTACTTAATGCACCGCGTTTATCCGAGGCAAGTTTGCGTTATCTTGTTTTCGCAAGTCTAACCTAATCTAGAAAAAGAGCAAGATGGCAAACAATCAGCGAGCGCGGTGCATTTAAAACGCAACCTTTTTATAGCAAGTATTCAATACGCATTTAACTTTTTGTAGTAACATCAATGGTATGTAAAATATATTTATCTGAACCAGCTCCACCTATGTACGAAAACCAATGTAACCTATAGTTTAAACGAAATATCTACCTTTTTTAATCATCTATTTATTTCACTTATATCAAGTACTCTCTTGCGACTTGTGTTTCGATTTTGTAATGTTTATTGTCAGAAACAAGTTTCGTCTAAAATATTTATTTCCTTTTGGACATAGTTTGTTTTCACAATCGCATGCAATACTTTTATAAAATATCAACTACAACATATTATACCTACAACGTAT
This sequence comes from Antheraea mylitta, assembly GCA_014332785.1. Classification (NCBI taxonomy): domain Eukaryota; kingdom Metazoa; phylum Arthropoda; class Insecta; order Lepidoptera; family Saturniidae; genus Antheraea; species Antheraea mylitta. Next base: position 77,398 of record JACEII010000046.1, read on the forward strand.
TTGTCCAGTTGGTACTGTTAGTACGTCAGTAGGCACCTGCCGACACAACTGTTTACACTACTATTCAATTGAAATGTGTTTATTTTATTGTATTTACCTTCACGTTCAGTTACTGATCCGTTGAAAATAAAAGAATGCAGAATTTGTCGAGTCGGGGTCATAAATATCTGAAAACGACAGCGGGGTCCGCCATTTTCCTGTTGACAAAATCTCACACGCTATATATTGAAAATCGTCTAAAGTTTGTATTGTTTACAGCTCTCTCGGAGTTTGTAATGGAAGTCTCTTTGCATACCTTTAATTTATTAAGAGCCACGATAGTTTAAGTCCTTGCACTGTAATACGTATTGAATACTTGCTTTAAAAGGTTACGTTTTAAATACACCGCGCTCGCTGAATGTTCGCCATCTTTTTTATATGTCATAGGAGGCAAACGAGGTATTTTTATTTATTTATTGCTCATAAACATACATTTTTACATTTAAAAGTATGCGATACAATACAATACGGTGCTGTTTTATTATTTTACAAGTAATACTAGAATAATACAGTAATATACAATATGCTAACATCAATACACAATAAATCATAAAAATTACAAAATAAAAAATTATTATGCAATTTATCAAACTAGAATTATGAATCGCAAAAACTATCAAAAGGTAGATAAAAAATTGATGGATTCTACATATGACCGCTGCCACCTAAACTAGGTAAACCTGTATCTCAGGTGGCAGTACACATTATGACACTATTCATGGTCACGTTACACAACCGCAGCGGATAAAATATTTTAAAAAGCTGTATACAAAATCAAATGCATGTTAAAAACAATCTAAATATACTTAAGAATTAGTGCTAAAATATATTCTATGTTAAATTATGTAAAACAGGTCTTATTCTATAAAGTAATCATTCCATCAAATCATTCAAACTAATGATTCCTAATTAATAATACCTGTGTGAGAAATTAAGTCTTGACAGTTACTACTCTTTATATATCTGCCAGTAATATTTCTTCCGTTTCATCGTAATCTAAGTTTTGAAGCCAAGATTCAATCTTCATTTTACATCTATGCTTGTTTAAATGTGTAATATCTAACAATCTGTCAATCTTGTTCATCAGTCTAGAACTCAGTATATAATATTGTTTTTCAGCGCAAGTTGTTCGGTGCTTTGGGACTAAAGATACAGTTTTATATCGATGATTTAAATCGTTTACAGAGTCTACTGTCAGTGTTGAATGCTTGCGGATGGCAGCTTTAAGTAAGAAAAGCTGTCTAACCGATAGGACTTGGCACTCTGAATATAGTTTTTTAGTTGGATAAAGTCTTGGTCTAGATAACATTACTTTTAGAACAGCTCTTTGAGCTGTTTCTAGTGCAATAAATTTAGACTTTGAAGCACCACCCCAAACTGGAATGCAGTATGATAACAGTGACTGGCATAACAAAAGTAAACAGTCTTGAGAGTTTGGTAATCAGCGGAGTCTCTTAATTTTTTGAATATATATATTAATTTCCGCGTTCGATTGACCAAAGCAATTATCTGAGGGTTCCATCTTAGGAATTCATCAACATGAACTCCTAAATATTTTATCACGTTTGTCCTTTCCAATGCTGAACAATTGCATAGAGTTCCTAATGAGCACGTGTGACTTTTAATACATAGTGAATTTTCAAGAGGACGGGTTAGGGAACTCAAGTTGAAGGCTACATATTTTGTCTTACTAACATTTAGCGTAAGTGAATTTTCTGAAAGCCATGACATTACAGGTTTAAGGGCAGACTCCGCATTAGATGACGCTTCGGACCAAGAAGTTCCATAGACTAACAAAGCAGTATCGTCTGCAGACGTGAATATATGACAATTTGGAACATTCAACCGGCACAGATCATTAATATAAATTAAAAAAAGTATAGGACCCAGGATGCTACCCTGGGGAACTCCAAACGAGATGTACTCTTCAGAGCTTTTGTATTTATCATTACAACTCTTTGAGTTCGATCCGCAAGATAGTCCCTGAAAATACTAAGGGTATTTCCACGCACACCTATCTTTTCCATCTTATATAACAGAGTAGAGATATCTACAGAATCAAAAGCCTTTGAAATATCTAAAAATATACCTAGGCATTTATATTTCTCATTAAGCGAGTATTAAGTGAATACCGCCGTCCATAGACACTAGCAACACCAGGGCAGTTGTTATTGCGTTGCCAGCCTGTGTTTGGGTGCAGGGGGAAGTTTGGAGGGAGAAAGCGAGGGGAGGGAGGGTAGGTGGGCCTCCGGCGCTCTCACTGACCCAACAAAACGCAAAAATGCAAGTATTGTACTTCACGTCGGTGTTCTGTGAGAGGGTGGTACTACCTCGAGCGAGCCGACCCATTCATGCTGAAACCAGTAATAGCTTCAGCGTGGCTCTACCATCTACAAAATCTTGCTTGTTTGTCTCGCTCGGGTTAGGTTAGATTTGCGAAAAAAGGATAACGCGAACTGGCCTCGGGCTAGCGCGATTCATTTAGTATGAAACTTTTTTAAAGCGAGTATTTAATACGTGTTTAACTTTTTTGTAATAACATTGCATAGGTTTTAGCGTTCGACTACAGTCTCTTCTAATTTTAAATGAAAATGTAATCTAAGATGTTAGACACGCTAAACATAGTAGGTTACTGGCCCAAGGGCAGTAGCCGAAATACACCCACAGGTGCTTGGATACAGATTTTCAATTAGAGGGTGGTAGCTAGCCAAGCGGGCTTAGAAGAAGCTCTACCTTCATGAAACATCTCGGGAAAATCACTCAAAAATTGAAATATTCTCGCCTAACAACTATAGTTGTGTTTCAACATTCGCACTTGAAAGCCGTACTTCTTTTAGGTTTATTCTATTTTATATTTTATTTTTGGCAACCAGTCTTCTAGTAGACTATTACTGCCATTGTCAAGTGAGTAACGACATTACAAGTTTCTTGATATAATTTCAATGAACTAAGAAGATGGTGGCCGTCTTGTTAGATCTTTCCTAGGAGTTTTTGTGGCAAGTCAGAATCCATGTTCCGTGGTATTATTTCCGATCCACTTCACTTGTGCACAATAACCAAACTATATTATGCAAAGTACAATCAATATTACACAATATAGAGCCAAGTAACAGAAGATTATGGATAAAATATAAATACTTGGCTACATGGCTTTCCAAGATCCCGTCAAAAACTCTCCTTTAGGCTAAGGTGGATGCTAATTTGCACTTCCGCCTACAACTGATTAACCACTACTACGTCTAACTACAACAAAAAAAGTCAATTAATTAATAAACATATACTTTGAATATATTAATTATATTTTGTATAATTAATATAAATATAATAATTATCAATAAACAAATTAAAATATGTTGTAGATTGACGTGTAATCTCGACAATCGATTACACGTGTTTCGCTTCGTCACAGAGCATCATCAGATCGATGTTGACTCTTCCGTTGCGTAGAGTCATATAACACAACATTATGAATGTAATATAAAATCCACCACATGACAGTCCAAAATCTCGCCAAAAATTCTGTGTAAATGCCTTATACTTCGTATATCTTCATTTAACATCTTGTGACATTCTACCCAATTGCTAAAATCTACAAAGTAAAAACAAGGTTTATTATTATGTACTTCATATCTATGTATTATTTTTAGAGTTAAACGCTAACAACAAACATATAAGGTTCCATTAGTTGATATGACGTTAAATAATATGGGTTAAAATGATTTCTAGACATCTTGGCTTCTGAAGAGAACCGATAGCGTCCACCAAAGCGGCGACCCATCGAGAGCGCTCTGAAAAGAAAATAATCTTGATGAAACGTTCCGCAATAAAAAGATAACGTCTCCGTTGTCACGAGCTCTCCTTCTTTGAAATAAACTGGGACGTTGGTATGAGGAAGCTAAAATTTTATTTTGACACTAAGCTCGTTTTCGGCAATTACACTACAGGTGTTTATAATATTCTTTTTAATGTTGTGTATATTATATTAGAATGTTTATTAGGGTGGTCCAAAAAAAACTTTAATTTTTTTTTTAGCTACCACGAAATTATCATCCAAGATGACGAAAAAAAAATTCTGGTAAAGTTTGAGCTCTTTATATTAATTTTACATTTTACATTGTTACATTGTGATTTTCGATTTCCCATTTAAATTACACAGGAAATTTTTTGTTTTTTTTTTTTTTTTTTTTTTTTTCTAATTTTGATGTATCTCAACGAGTTATTCTGTGGTGAAAGTAAGTACATAATTTTGTGGGAAATTGAACGGCCTACAAAAAAGGTCTGATATAATTTTTTGCTAAGTCAACTTTGTTAATAATCGTGATTTTTATCATTTTTTCTTCCCAAATTCGTTGAGAAAAACTTATGTTATGTAGCACGATTCGAATGAAAGCGTTGAAAACTGATTTCAATGTAGTCGCAAGTACTGTAAATATTTTTGATGTGATTATGTCTATTATTTTTTAATTTGTTATCAGAAATCAAGTTTTACCGCCAAAATCACTGTAGATGGTGATTCAAGCGCCACCTTTTCTGCATTATTTACATGTAAATACTGCCTTAAGCGCCGTTCATCATGAGCTTTGTTTACCGTACAAAGCTTTAGCTAAACCGTTTAGCTTTGTTTATTTAATGTGTAATTTGTTTTCTTTTTAATTTTCTTTTTCGAGTACGGAGAAATTTATTGTTTTAGTTTTTCAATTTCAATTTACGCTATTATTTAAAAATGAGCTACAAACCTATTTATTTAATTGGTAATACCAACTCCAACGTTTTGGGTCGTAAATTACCTACCGTTAAAGAGGTTATGGCAGTGTTTTCCCATCATCACATTTTATTGAAAGAGACAATTAATCAAAGTGCAATGAACATCATGATCAAAGTTGAAAAACAATGACTTACTGCGGGAATATCTACTTGTGGAGGACAAAACGGTGTCAAAACATTGCGAACTTTGCATTCTAAGTGGAAAAGTCTACAAAAAACTCGAAATAGAAAAAATTTCATGTGCTCAAATGAAAAATCGTTTCCTTTTCTAAAAAAAAATTTAGTGAACTAGAATAACTTTTAACCGAGTTGACTTAGCAAAAAATTATATCAGACCTTTTTTGTAGGCCGTTTAATTTCCTACAAAATTATGTATTTACTTTTACCACAGAATAACTCGTTGAGATACATTAAAATTCGAAGAAAAACACAAAAAGAACTCCCGTGTAATTTAAATAGGAAATCGAAAATCACGATGTGACAACTCTGAAAATTAATATTAGGAGCTCAAACTTTACCAGAATTTTTTTTTCGTCATCTTGGACGATAATTTCGTGGTAGCTAAAAAAAAAGTTTTTTTTTGGCCTACCCTAATTGTTTATATAATACTAACTGATTCCTGCCCGCTTTGTTAGGCATCATAAAAATGGCAAAAGGTCAAGCGAATGCAAAAAAATAAATTAAGTAGAACCACCTAAGACAAACTCTGCATTGAATGGTCATAATTATTAAAGGAACTGTGTATTCATTATATGTACAGAACTTAAGATTTTAATTTTTATATGTATTAAAATTATAATGTTCATATTAATTGGCAACAAGTATTTCTAATAATACAATAAATTCAATAAAACAAATTTATTCACATTAGTAAGAATTATCTGAACACAAAAAAGTATTAAAATCGTTATAACTTATATTTTACAATGTGTGTTAAAAACGATACTGTTTAATAGTTAATAAGCAGGCATGTAGACAACAGTAAACAAAACTATTAAAATATTGAATGAACATTTTAGATCGTCCCATGTTTCCGACTTAGCAGAACCAGTAATAGTTTTTTTAGGTAATAGCAATGTTAGGTTCTACAATAAAGTCCCAAAGCATGTTACCGATTTGCCGAAGTGTAAATTCAACACGTCAAGCGGGTTTTGGTGTCAAAAGGATATTACAGAGTGGAACAGTATGTGAACGATAGTGCTGTCTGGAATCGACTCCTCTCTGTGCATCCACTAAAAGGTATTTATTGTATATGTTAAAAAAATGTACCCGATCGAATTTTTTTCCCGGTTCTTCTTTATGGCTGGGTTATTTTCCGAATCGGTGGTAGATTTGACGTCCATAAGTGCCTTATTAGGGCCTATACTGAATAAAGTATTTTTGATTTTGAGAGGTATTATAGTTTGAAGTTTCGTCAAATCTTCATAACAAATTGTCGTACCAAATGAAAGATTTTCAATATCTTTTATTTCTTTGTATTCGTAATGTTTTCATGGGTTTTAAACAATGATATTTAGCTATAATATCATTGGTATTAAACACTCGGCCTCTCTCAGTTTAAAAGTTTACAATTTCCACATATAGCAAGTATAAAGTTTCATAAGTAACAGAATTCAAAGCAAATAAAACATTACGTTAATTAAATTAAATTACAAGTGTCCAGGTAAAAACGTATGAGAGAGTAACTCGTATTAGTACGATAGGGAAGTTAAAATTATTTCGGATGCTACACACTAAACTTTATAAGTTAAGTTTCGCGATATTCATACTAAACTAAAAGTTTGTTCGGGTCCCGTTTTCCATATCATGATTTATGTATGGATAAATGTTCATAAATTTTGTCAGTTTATCTGTATTTCTGGCAGTGTAACTATTAACTCAGCGGTAGGAGTTTCTCTATATGTTAAAATTAATTAGTTTAATATTGTAATGATTATATACACTTCATTTTAATTCATAATTTGAATTCGTTTTCCTGGTTTCACTCTTCAATTCTTAATCAATACATATTCCAATCAATATATATTTTATAGGTGGTAGAGCCACGCTGATACTATTAGTGGTTTCAGCATGAATGGGTCGGCTCGTCCGGGGTAGTACCACACTCTCACAGAAAAGCGGCGTGAAGTAACAGTGCTTGCATTGTTGCGTTTCGTTCGGTCATTGACAGCGTCGGAGGGTCACCTCCCTCCCTCTCCCTTTCCTCTCTTCGCTTTCCCTTACTTCTCCCTCCTCCTCTTCCCATTCCCCTTCCTGCCTTCCCTCTCCCGCTTCTCCACCAACACAGACTGGCAACGCACATGTGACTCCTCTGGTGTTGCTAGTGTCTATAGACGGTGGTGATCACTTAACATCAGGTGTCCCACCTGTTCGTTTCCATTCTAGGACATATAGAAAAACAGTACCTAGGCGACCGAGCGTAGCTCGGTTCTTGAAAAAACATCTTTAAATTAAAATAAACTGTTAGGCTTAGAATAATAACGCATGCGTGATTATTCTAAGCTGTTAGGTTTGCATCACAAAATTAGCGTTTTTCCACATAAAAAATATTAAAAAAATATATGTCTCTTATAATTATAATAATTAATTCCATTAACCCTTTGCTATTTTTTAACCGACTTCAAAAAAAGGAGGAGGTTATCAATTCGACTGTATGTTTTTTTTTTTTTTATGTTTGTTACCTCATAACTTTGGACTGGCTGAACCGATTTTGAAGATTCTTTTTTTATTTGAAAGCTAGTGCTTCCCGTGTGGTCCCATTTTTGGTCCAGTTCTGTCAACGGCATCCAGTGCAAAACCGTATAAGTGTTAAATTTGCATTTGGTGTGTATACGACAAATAGACGAATAACTCAATATCATGCCAACCAATTTCGATGATTCCTTTTTTATTGTAAAGGGTGTTCTTCAAGGGTAGTTTGATGAGAGTTTGGTTAGGTTCTGATTATGGGATCCCTGACAAAGTAACACAACTTTCAAGAAACAAGTCTACTCCTTTCTTAAGGGCCGGCAACGCATCTGTGATTCCTCTCGTATTGCATGTATCCATGGGCGACGGTGATGACTTACCATCAGGTGACCCACATGTTATAGAAAAAAAAATTATGTACACTAAAAATAGAAAAATAAAGTAAATTTTCAAAAAAAAGAATTAACCGACCAAGAGATGTATTGGAAATCGGTGCCAACCGAAAATCATATCATCTACTCGTACATCTAGGTACAAAGGCACCGACTTCCAATGCATCTCATCTGCATCTAGGTACAAAGGCACCGACTTCCAATGCATCTCTTGGTAGCACACATATTCATATGTTTCATTAAATTTGGTTAATTTGATAAACTATTTATTTTCCGGTTTTCAGTGCCTTATTTTTATGCCTCTGATTAATATTGAAGTCGGTTAATTCTTTTTTTTGAAAATTTACTTTATTATTGATTAGTTAGCTTGAGTATTTAACGTGTTCAATCATATAATCTCTTGAGCATTATAATATTACTATAGACTATTATATAATTGACACTGAATTGAAAATTCCGACCTTGGGATGCGCATGTAAGTACGAGATATTTGAACATCTGTCTTGGCTCAAAGACGAACGGTGAGAATTATTAGCGATCCCAAAGTTATAAACGGTTTTGCACTAGCATGTCTAACGAGAACCGTGGCCTATTTTTGTGTGTTTTACCGTTTGTATAGTGGGCTGTGTTTTGAGGAATTGTTCACCATTATGTGTGTGGCTTCTTTCTACTGTTTTACCGTTCGTCGTTGGAATTCATCCTCACACCTTGAAAACAAATAGCCACGGGGGGTTCGTTTTCAGAGCAGTTCGCGAGCGCTTCGCTTGTGGAATGGGTTTCCAACTGAGCCTTTTCCACGAGAATACGTCGGCAACCCGCATTTTATATATCCACACAGCGTTTATAGGCTGTCACCATCGTGTTATAAAAAATAATATTAATATAATAAGGAATAGCAATTAAAAAACGAAATAGTCACAATGAAATATACTGAATTTAAACACCTAGATAGGCATCGAACTCACGGAAGGGGTACTACATAAAATAGTGGAGAATGAAGATACTAGAGAGCTTCTCCTGACGTTCATGAAACACGTGGCAGAGATAGAAAAAAAATAGAATAGGAAAACGGAAGTTACAAAACAAAGTTTTGAAAGAAATGACCAGAAATAAATAAATAAAGTCTCAGATAATGTTAGGGGGAAAAGGAGACAATAAAAAAATCTTCCGTTACTTCAAAAGCTTACAAATTAATATTCCATATAAGTGTTGCCCACAGACTTATTGCAGAAATCTGATAAATCATTATTTGTACATTAATGTAAAAAAATAAGTCTATTACTCTGGTTAGACACACAAAAATGGTCTTGTGAATAATGCATATTCTAAATCTTTTCCATGAGACCACTCTGTTTGCTCGAATCTTTGTGAACTAAAAAACCCGCCTGACCCTTTTTAAGTAAGGTTGTGTGATGGACGGATTGCGGGGTTTAAATAGCCAATTTCACACCAGCATAAAATACGCTTGAATTTCTGTATTTTATATAAAATATAACTCGTACATAATACGCCATAAACAAGATATCTTTTAGTTGAATTGTATTGCAGACAGTAACGTCATAACGTTGAATGAAGTTACATTTTAGTATATGCATAATAAAACGCTGAGATTAAAAATTACGAGTCAAATAATTCACTATATAAATTACGATGACATCTATGTTTCCTAGATTAAAATTTTGTGTATTTTTTTTTTAGGTTATATTTTGCGGTTGACCTTTTCGGCAGTGAGCCAAGCACGTACACAATTTACTTAGCAGCGGTTTTAACTGTGTCGTGATATGAATACTTTTTTTTATTTACTGTTTACCTTGACTAATGTAATTATAGATTATTACCTCGAATAAGCACGTACTCGTACTTAAGAAAATACTAGTTGTCATTTTAAAAGATTATTAACTTAATTATATCTAAAACTTCCTATCGTGCCGAGTATAGCTTTTATTTGCCGTTAAAGAATATTTTAGACTGATCAACGTTACAATTAAAGCTTATCGGTTTACAACTACTTACAATGACCAAAAACCAAAAAAGTTTATACACACTCCTTTCCACTACAGAACCACATGGGCTGGTACACGTCTCTACAGATAGACGGTAGCAACCATCACGGCAAGAACGATGAAGTTCGAAAATTTTTATCTTTGTCGTACTGTGAAAATGTGGAATAGCCTCCCAGCCAGAGTATTTCCTTCCTTCAAACGAGGCATGAATGTTGGAGGTCAGCATTATAGCGACGATTGCCGTTGTTATTTAACACCGACAGTCGCCGTTATTTATTGACTGTACTATATTTTACATCAGCATTCAGTCCTTTTGCCGAACTAATTCAAAAAAACAATTTAAGCCCTGAGAACGCACTAATGAACAATAAAACTACCACTGGTTCGGAAAACAACAAAGTCATGGAAAAAAACCAGTAAGAATCTCGGTTTGGTTTATCTTTTCATCATAAATATTTCTACGAACATAGATAGTTGCATTCGCTTTTGATGGTTTTTTTTTTAGATATTTAAACAACAAAACCCCCTTTACATAATGCTTGAACTCACTATACGGCAAATCAGTTATGTGCTTTGGGGCTTTGTTATAAAACCTAACACTATTAGCTAAAAAACTGTTAGTGGTCCTTGTGAGCCTGAAACATTATGCCGGTATTTTACCTTATCCAATTTACCCAAGTGTTTACGGACATACATTACCAATAATGATATGGTTAGTCATATACAAAATGAAACAATCTCACGCAGGGCCATTTTATTGCAAGACAAGCATACCTTACATTACATCTTGTAGAGAGCTGATATATACACATATACTCGTAAATACTTAGAATCCGTGAAAACTGTCAATTATGGCGATCACACCAAAGTCCTATGTGCTGGGATTGAACCAGTAGATTCTATCGATTAAACGCAGAGGCCCCTGTTTATATAGGTAATTTTACTTTTTACATGGTCTGTTTGGTAATAACATAACTATACGTTTTTTTAAAACGTGAACCGTACAAAGTTTTAAAATGAATACTGTATTATTCAATCTGTGTTTATTTTTATGTAATTTTAAGTAATAACACAATTTTTGAAATTCTGAAAGAAACATTTTCTTGATAAAATCCGGGTGTCGAATACACAAAACAAACAATTATAATTAGATTAATACGAACTTTATATAATAAGATGATTTAATGAAAAGGCTTACGAAGGAAAATAATATTTGTTTCAGTGAAAACACTGAAGAGAAATCGTTTAATAACGTAAATATTTTACTTAAACCATTCAGAGTTCTTCCCTTGAACGGAATTATGTTAACGAACTGCTATTATGTTTCGCCCCCGTGTCACTGTGTGAAGGTTTTGCACTCTCGACCGAGTTATGTTGAGGGTTGCTTGAGAAAATCATGTGTTGGTTGGAAAAGCTGACAGTGTGAATTTGCACGGCGGCGAGGGCGGGCGCGTTTAGATATTCCGCCAGCTAGAACTCCGATTCGCAAAGGGCTGACGTCAAACTGTCTTATTTAGTTCAATGAACAAGAACGTGGGTTGGATAAATGATATATAATATTGTAGAATAATATTAACGTACCTTTAAATATTTTATAGCTGTGATTAAAAAGTTTATGATTTCCTGGAAACGTTAAATGGATTATGATTTTGTGATATCTGGAATGCCTGAAAAAAGTAAGTAATCAACATATTATTGCTTTCGTTATTAACCTATAGAGAACACAGTTTCCGTGGAAGTTTAGAAATACGTTTAGATTGGTATTGCATACTTTAGGCTTTGTTCAAAGTATGCTACACTGTGAAGTTGAATTTTTTATTTTTATTTTGGAGCGATGCTTACATTAAATGTTTATTTTTGATATCTATTTTACAATAGAGTGATTTTGATAGCATGGATCTAATAAAGCTTTACACGTAAGAATTTCTTAACTTCGTCATACTAGTTTCAAAATTTCTATGAAAAAATTTTGTTCCAATATCGAAGGGCAATTCACGTGGGGCGCGTAAGTTATACAATAAAATGGATAATTACTTCCGTATAGTGAGTAAAGAAAAAGTTCGAAAAATATATTAAAATGTATAGTTTTCTTAATTAATAACTATAAATATTGTGATCTAAGAAAATAAGAAACACATTCCTATTACTAATTTATTAGCAGTTTTAAAATTATTATAAAATAGACAACCCTTTTTACAACCCAAGTATCTTTTATGTACATAGATTATTTGCTCTTAAGCCAATTCTCTTAATTTTGAATCATTACAGTTTGTAATGTTATTATAATCCTGCATCTTATTATTTATGTTATAGGTTTTTTTTTATATTTGAGCAGTCTTACTTGATATTCAATGAGGATGAGGTCTAAAACTGCAACATACTAAATCTAGACGAAGTTTGGTGCTCAAGTATAATTGCGGTAATGCACAAATAGGTTTAGCTATACAGGTTTTCATGTTATAGTAGGTAGCGTACGACAGCGTACGTACGCGTCCATCGCCCGCGGGCACGTCCTTCGCCCAGGCAGAATATCTGCACAGGCCTGTGTGGTTGAGGCGCATTGTGCCGATGCGCCTCTCACGATCGTCGGGGAGGGCAACTCTCGTCCTCTCCTGAGGGATCTACGACTTTGGCCCCTGGACAGCGACGGGGCCCTCAATAATGAACCGACACTTGCCGGGGAGGAGACGCAGTGCCGGTTCGGCAGCTCCTACTCATCACCCTATAGGTGATTGAAGGCACCATGGGGTTTTAGTCCGTGCAAGTCGGACATAGCCCACTCTCAGCTGCCCGGCGAGAGTGGGTATCCGTAGGGATTTCCCCATGTAAAAAAATAATAGCGTACAAAGTGTCGGTTAGAAAATGCTTTACCAATTTGCGATGTCATCTGAGAAATTATATTCAATAAAGCATATAACAGACTCGCCGGATAAGCATCTAATTAAGTGGGTTTTACTGTATTACATTACACGAACTATGATATATAAATAATGTTACTACTGGAAATAAATCTCAATGTGTGTGTGGTAGTCCGGTGAAGCTGTTAAGACCTTGCTAGGTCAATAGCCGTAGTCAGTTCGAGAAAAAAAACTCTCAACGGTTATGATTTATAATCATATCAAAACTCCATATTATTTCCTATGAAAATTTTAATCGAATTTCAAATTTTTAGCATTAGTTGCAAAAATTTTGATCTTTCATACATCCAATGATTAGACAAAGATATTAACTGAATCTATAATCAATTATCTTAAGTGAATAATTCTTAATTTTCGGGTATAATAAAGAAGAGTCTATTCGGTCATTAACCTCTAAAAATCAATCACAAATATTTTATGTCACTAACGAAATTTAGTTGTAACTTATATGTATTTCTCGTGATATAATAACAATATTAAATGAATACATGTCAAGAAACTACACATATACATTTACAAAATACAATACACATATAGATTTTTTTTTATATTGCGTTCTTGGGAACGTATTAATAACAAGATATCGTAATAAAAAAAACATGGATTAGTTGGTGAATTTATCTAATACGTACGGACTCATATACCAAAGGTTATTACCATTCCGTGTGTTGGTCTGAATATCTAATGATTCTAAAGCAATTAAACTGATTTAACGCTCGGATTGCTTCTCTCTGGTTTGATAGAAACTTTATACTTTGACTAGACTATGCATATAAGATGCAGCGAATCATACTAATTTCCTAAGTTACCTTCATATAATTCATATAATCTGTAATTTTATAATAAAGAACTATTAGAATTGGAGTAGTATTTTCATTTATTTTGAATTGCAGTTCTATAGCCACGTTAAGCGGTTTTTGGTAGGAGAAAACTTATGACTTCGCGTCATCAATGACCTCGACATGCTAATGAAGCGTCAGAATAGCAAGATTGACCTTATAAAAAGCAACTTAGGCAATTTTAGTTTACACTAGCTGTTTACCATGGCTTCGCCCACAGTGCTTTCTCCAAAACGAATAGACCGATTTTCACTGGTCATCCATTAGTAAACAGCGAACTTTATAATAAGTATAGAGGCCTGTGTACAAGTAATATTGATACATATTTTGTATTGAGCTATGTGCAACCCATTATAGATTTGATTAATTAATAAACTGTACAGCAATATATATAATTATCGTTTGGAGTCCAAATAGATATGAAAACAAGACTAATGTTTGACTAATTTCAATTTACAAATAATGAAATTTAAATAATGCAGACTATAATTAATTAAAAAAACTCAAAAATGAACACGGTTATTCCATTATTTTCAGTTTTCACTTCTGTCGGCAGTCCTTATTACTCTCTCGACATTTTAAATTTATATATGTGAAAAAATAAAATACAGTTTAGCGCCATCTAGTGGCGATTTATAATAAAATTGATAACAAAAGAACCTTCTTCAGGAAATGACAATAAGATATCATAAATTTCATGGTGGTCCGTCAACTAGTGTTGAAGGTTATTCATTTCTTGGATAAAGCTACATCGGTCTATGGCTTGGGGTGACTGCTTATAATAAGGCGGAACGTAGTTTGTCACCGTCATAGTCATCGAAGAAATTTAGCTGTCACGGGACGCCTGGTATATGTAAAACATCGAAATTCTTCGAATCATCTCAAATTCTCGGATTCTCAAATTACATTATAGGTATGCTAGCTTAATGCGGCATGAGAGATTGCGCACAGTCGCTTGCACATGCCGTCGTCGCGTCGTCGCCACGCCAACAATCCGGTTTACCCGCGCCTATATATAGATGTCTCACATCATAAGTGGCCACTTTGTTAAATTACTATTAATAAAAAAAAAGAAACATTTAGTAATTTAATATGAAATAGATATTATCAGTATTACACGTGGAAATACGGGACAATTTTGACAACAACGGACGTAACCCGCAATTAGAGAGGTCACCCTTCCCAGCATTTACATTTTAATTTAAATTTCGCCGAACCTGATGAGATTCAAGATAAATTGGGCCGCGTATTTAGCGCAATAATTTGAGACTGCCTGCTCGCGGTCTCAAAATTAAGGGCCGGGATAATTGTTTGCGTTTTAATTAATAATTGACATTAATATTTTGAATGCGCGCTGTGTTATTACGTGATTCGGTAACATTTGTTTAGAGTTAATTAAATGATTTATATGCTAAATCTTTTGGAATATGTTAATTAATGATTATATCAATTTTATGTTTATATTTTTAACCGCTAGATTTAAAAGTGTTTGGCTTGGTTTACTTTTTCTGTCCTGACTTATTACGTCAGCTGAGGAGTATTTAGCAGGGTCTTGGAATGCCATGTAGTGTAGTATATTTTATCCATAATCTTGTGTTATTTGGCTCTATATTGTATAATATTGGTGGCGCTTTGCGTAATATACTTTGATTATTGTGCACAAGTGTAGTGGATCAGAAAGAATATCCCGGAGCATGGGTTCTAAGTTGCCACAAAAACTCCCAGGAAAGTTCTAACAAGATAGCCACCATCTTGTTAGTTCATTGAAATTATATCAAGAAACTTGTAATATCGTTACTCACTTGACAATGGCAGTAATAGTCTATTATATACGAGACTGGATACCAAAAATAAAATAGAAGAATAAGTACGTCAGCTGAGTATTTTTTTTGTATCGAGGTTTAATTAAACTTAGAAGTATTAGTTTCGATTACGTGACACCCGGCCTCCTTACGGTTTTTTAAAAGCTAATATCACTATGCCGTTTGTGCATTTGTAACTAGAGAATTACATATCCACTTTGATTTCGTAATTAATGTGTTCGTGATATTAATAAACGATATTGCATTTATTATTTTCAATAAATACTGTAATCTATACTATTACCAATATTATGTTTATAGGCTATATACCATCACACTAAGACCAATAGGAGCGGAACATCAATGAAGAATGTTTAAAAATCGTTTTTTTTTCCTCTTAAGAGCTCTCGTTGCGTGTTAGCGTTAGCTCAAAGTATAAAAATTAGATTCAAACTGTTTTGTCGACCACTCGTTCTTTTTAGTGTTACGCGGCATGCACCGACGACCTAGCGCCCTTTGATAAATGGCGCGAAAAATACCGCGCCCGTGCCTTCTTGAATTTTTGTATTTTGTAGTATATAAAAATAAATATTTATGTAATAAAATAGATAAACAGTCATTGTTTTATGGAACAAATTTGTGATACTTTATCTCTTCATTATGCCATAGTTAATTCTTGTTTTAATCTGTTATTTTATGCATATAACTTATACAAACAATCCCGATGCTTCACATCTGCCAGGCATTCCACGAAGGCTCATTTTTTCTATATTCCTATTTTCTTAAGCGTTAATGAGTATACAACAAAACTGGCTCCATTGTTTTCTTACATTATTCCCAGATTGAAAAACAAACGAGATTTTCAGCATCGAGAATTTTGTTCCATTACGAGAACCTCCCAAATGTGATTGAAAAAGAACGATGAGGTAATACAATCTACTATTAGACGTCAATATCGAGAGTGTAATACGGATAAAACATTCAATTCGTTAGTCGAAAAAGAAAATAATGCAAAACGCGGAGGCACGGTACGGGGAATGACTCCCATCGTCGGGATAACAAAAGGAATGCAATGGAAATATCGTCCGTTTGATGGTCGTAGCAACTCGTAGCTCGTAGCATTGCACTGCGTCGCGTCGGGCCGACTCCGCTCCTGTATTGTGTTTTGATTGCTTGTCTCAGGACTTTTATTGATTAGATCAATGACCTCTTCAGATGTTATGAATAATCTAATATTTATAATAATACCAAATAGCAACTTAAGTATGCATAGTTAAATATAATTGAATGCAACTGCATATAACAATTTTAATTATTTAATTCGAAAATATATATATGAACTTAAAAATGTATTTGAGACCTATTTGCCTTGTAAATAAACTAAACGTTTAAAGGAGTAACCATTAAATAATCTATTCTGATTTATGTTCATCCAATTAATTTTATTTTTAACTACCTTCTGCTCGCGATTTCGTTCGCGTGGAAGAGTTACATTAGGCTAAAGCTAACACGCAGCGGAAGCTCTCGGAAGAAAAAAAACGATTTTGAAACATTCTTCATTGTTCCTATTAGTCTTAGCGTAATGATAGCTATAGAATGGAAGCTAAGAATTCCTTGATAAATGAGCTTTCTAAAACTGAAAGAATTTTTAAAATCGGACCAATAGGAATTTTTAAAATCGGACCAATACTTTCTTTTTTTTTCTCGAAATGACTACGCTATTGACCCATCAAGGTCTTAACAGCTTCACCGGACTACTAAAGCGAGCGCTTAAGGCACTCAGCCGATTTTATTATGGCAACCAGTTCAAGGGTGCACGGCACACCTCGGCTTGGCTGTTGCCTGTTGCATGCAAAATCGCGACCTATCTTAGCTAACCTAGCTAACTATTCATATATGTATGAGTTGTTGAACCGTATATGTGTACCAAGCATACACGCCTCAACAACTCTTCCATATATTTATTATCGGAAAATTGAGAGTTTTTCAGTTCGATAAGGGAAAAAAGTAAGCCCTTCCACTTTCATGTGTAAGCGTGTAGGCGTGCACGTGTGTGGGGGTGATCGTGTAGTGTTGTAGCGGTGATGTATATTTGTGTGTCACCGTATCGCGCAAGCAACGCACTCAATAGCTCCCTACCGAGGGATCGAACCTAGGCTTGAGCCGCTGCCGTGGGAGGCTTAATCGGGTTTTCCAATACTTCCTGAGATTAGCACGTTCAACCTACTAATCAAACATACCCTCCAGTTTTATAATATTAGTATAGATTACAACTCTTCTCTCGTACTTAGCTCCAGTCGTCATTTAAATTACAATAACTTTTAATAGAGTGGACTGATTTTAATGAAACAAAAAATTAGTTACTTCGTCGGATAAGCTTTATGATTTTCTTGGTAAGGTTTTTTTGTGAACTCAGTACTTTAGAAGTGATAACGTGGTCATAAAAAAACAGACAGACAGACAGAGATTTCGAAAAATGATTGAAATGTATTCTGTTACTTACTTTTAGACACCTGCAATATTTTTTTTTCACGAAAATCAAACTAGTTAGATTCATGTGGGACTAGCGCTCGCAGAGAGTAAATATGCACAATCTCATTATTTCCGAAGCAGTTAAAATTAGAGCAGGGGAACTAACTCTCCGTAGTACTTGTTTCGGTGTTGGACATTAAGCTCGAGCCTCGTGAGGCGTGTTTGTAGAGTTTAGCCAATATTGTTAAGCGAATTTTCTATTAAAAATGTTATGTTATTTTTGAAGTTATACTTCTTTTTGCGCGTTAGGGGAAAATAGATGAGAGTAAATTTTAAGGTGCGCGCGCACATTGTCACGAAAAACTGACACCCTAAAGTTATTACGATGCGCGCGCACACCGTCACGAAAAACAGATACCCTGAATCCGTTAAAAAAATATACAAGTGTTTGAAAATAAAGTGCGTAGTTAATTTGTTCTCGAATATTCTACAAGATTTGAATGTGTAATATCGTGCCGTCGTTTATAGTAATAGTGAGGTATGGCATGTGTTCGTAAGTATCTGGGTGGAGTCCTAATCCCTTCGTGAATATTAAGTTCGGACATCACGCCACTGGTCAATTCGAAAACGTTTAGAGAAAACTTACGGAACCCGGAATTTAGTATCACTATATAATATAACTCGGAGTTCCGAACTGTTTATTTATAGCTACAAGTTCCATTATGATCTATATATAAATATGCTTGGATAAATCATTTCAGTAACCTCTTCTCCTCTATCTCGTAACCGATTTTCTTATACAATATTTTTGTATGGTTTGGATGGTCTTGACGAGTTTTAATATTATGAATAAAATGGTAATACTATAGTTACTTTTTTAGTTGTAACCTTTATTTATAAATCAATATTCGATAAACTTAACGGTTCTTACGTCTACAGTATATAATATTATATTTGTACAATACTCAGGACAGATAACTACATATATTGTATGTGAGGAAAATATTGTACTCCCCATTTTTTTTATGTTATAGGAGGCAAATGAACACGTGGGTCACCTGATGTTAAGTGATCACCATCGGTAATAGAAACTTGCAACACCAGGGGAGTCACAAATGCTTTGATAGCCTGTTTTGGGGGAGCGAGGAGGAGGAAGGGAAGAGGAGAGGGGGAAGGTGAGGAGAGGTGGGCCTCCGGCACTCTCACTGACCGATCAAAAAGTAACAATGGAAGCAGTGACTTCACGTCGATTTTCTTTGACAGGGTGGTATTAACCTGAGCGAGCCGACCCATTCATGCTGAAACCAGCAATAGCCTTAGCGTGACTCTGCCATGACTCATTATGACCGAGTTTCGACTATTGGACTAGAATCTTGAATTATATCATGATAGACAGTTGTTCGCGTGATCTTTATATTCTTGGTATAATAGAGGACTCTTACTTGTTGGTAGAACTTTTTCTATTACCCATCTGGTTAACTACTGCTCTAGGTTGAAAGTTTGACCTCAAATTTATTGAAGTTTGTCATGTTTCAATAGCTGCCTTCCAGAGCTGATTTTTTTTTTCTCGATCTGACTACGCTATTGACCTGGCAAGGTCTTAACAGCTTCACCGGACTACTAAGGCGAGCGCTTAAGGCACTCAGCCGATTTTTTATTGGCAACCAGCTCAAGGGTGCACGGCACACCTCGGCTTGGCTGTTGCCCGTTGCATACAAAATCGCGACCTATCTTAGCTAACCTAGCTAACTATTCATATATGTTTGAGTTGTTGAAACGTATATGAGTACCAAGCATATCCGCCTCAACAATTCCTCCATATATTTTTATCGGAAAATTTGGAGAGTTTTTCAGTTCGATAAGGGAAAAAAATTTACCAAAAATAACCCTTCCACCAAAATGTGTAGCGTGTAGGCGTGCACGTGTGTGGAGGTGATCGTGTAGTGTTGTAGCAGTGATGTATGGGTGTGTCACCGTATCGCGCAAACAACGCACTCAAGGGCTCCCTACCGAGGGATCGAACCTAGGCTTGAGCCGCTGCCGTGGGAGGCCTAATCGGGTGTGCGGGAGCGAAGTTAACCCCCAGACCGCGGCGGCGCGATCTGTGGTTATGCGGGCGTGGGCGTGCGCATGCTCTGTTACGAGGGACAGGCTGGTAGTGATAGTTCGCTGACGTGATATCGTCGGGAGGGTCGTTGAAGATGTGTCGCGGACGTCTTTTATAACGCCCAGCGTTGGGCACGGGTTCTTAATTCGTGGCGGATACCACTAACGGACTGGGATGAATCGCGGCTCGCTCGAAATAGCTGTCTGTAAGTGATTTTATATACGCCCAGATAGACGGCATCTCCAGGTCCCTATGGAGATCCGCCTTCCGTACGAACCAAGGAGCACCGGTGATTTTACGCAGAGCCCGGGTCTGCAAAACCTGAAGCGTATCTAGATTCTTCGCGTGGGCGAAAACCGGACAACTATACGTCATTACCGGACGAATACAAACTTTATATAATGTGAGCTTATGTCTGAGGGACAGTTTGCTCTTCTGACAGAGTAAATAATGAAGGCGATCCAAGACCATAGCGGCTTTGTCTCGCACTCTCTTAATGTGAGGATCAAACGTTAAACGTCGGTCTAAAGTGACGCCGAGATACTTGACCTCGGTGGTCCAAGGTATCTCGGAATCGTATAGCCTTATGGGCTTTAACTTGTTATCGCGATATCTAGGATCGAAGAGTATCGCGGCACTCTTATCGGGGTTAATACCTATACGCCATCGAAGAAACCAGTCACCGAGCGTGCTAACGGCTTTTTCGATGCGATTCCTAAGGACTTTCGGCCGCCAGCCAGAGGCGTAGATAACTGTATCATCAGCAAAACAACCTACCTCGACTCCCGGGAGCTTAGGTAGGTCGCTGATGAACAGGTTGAAGAGGGTGGGCGCGAGTATTGAGCCTTGTGGCACACCTGAGCGTATCGGACGGGGCGATGAGAGTTCGCCGTCTACTCTAAAACGGAAGGTTCTATCGGCTAGATAATCACGGATGATGTGAAGTAACCTATCGGGTATACCGGCTTGATTTAGCTTGTATATGAGCCCTTTGTGCCAGACCTTATCGAAGGCCTTGGCGACATCGAAAAAGACTGCTATTGTGCGTTTCGGATTAGTGTTTTTTACGGGCGGATCCGGCTTCGGGTTCGGATCTTTATTAAAATTAGAAAAGATGTACTCCGTGAGGCGAAGTACTTGATCCGGACAAGAGTGTTTGGCGCGAAATCCAAACTGTTCAGGCGGTATTAAACTACGGTCGTTAATCGTAACCTGGAGACGGTTCAGAAGGAGCCGCTCGTAAAGTTTCCCTAGTGTATCAAGCAAACTAATCGGACGATAGCTATCGGGAAGCGTAGCTTTCTTGCCGGGCTTGTGAATTCCTATCACTACGGCCCTCTTCCAGACGGCTGGAAAATGACCCTGGGACATGGCCGCATTGAAGATGCAGACCAATAGAGCTATGATGCGGTCAGGAAGGAGCTTCAGTACCTCGTTCCTGATCCCATCGGGACCTGGGGACTTCCTAGGCTTGAGACGCTTGATGGCGGCCGAAACTTCGTCGAACGTTATCGGGGTTAGGGTATCCGCCGGAGGAGACGCGAGTGCATGCTCTACGGCTGTTTCGATAGACTCTATGATGGAAGGGTCAGTATTATCAGTGTTTGGCGAACACTGTTTCTCTAAGCTCGCGGCGAGACATTCTGCTTTGTCAGTGTTATCGAACGCGGGAGGCAACCCGGGGCCTCTATCGAGAGGGGGCATTGGGATGACCGTATCGGCCTTAAACTTTCGCGTGAGGGTCCAGAATGCCAGGTGAGACGGCTGGAGATCCTCCAGAAACCTGTCCCACCTGTCACCCCGGATCTCAGAAATACGAGACTTAACTGTTTTCCGTAAGACACGTAAGCGTTCGCGGTTCTCAGCGGTCGGGTAAGCGTCGTGAGCACGAGTCGCGGCGTTCTTTTCCGTGATCAATGCTCTCACGTCATCAGGGAGTATAAAACGGCGTTCGTTCGCCGCTTGTACCTCTTTCGAGGTCTCCCTGACGGCGGTCTGGAGATAATCAACCAGGGAATCGATGGCCGAATCCGCGTCGACTTGAGACACCAACACGTCCGGAATCCTGTCTAAACTACTAGACGACGGACTATTTTTAAAATATTCGCTAAGTTTCGCGTAATCGGCCACTCTGATCGGCGTCGGGCTAAAATCAGAGTTATGTCCTAACTGTAATAAAACAGGGCGATGATCCGAGTCGAGTTCGTGTATGACTGATATGAGTCGTACAGGAAGCGCGACATTTTTTAACAGAGCTACATCTAAAACTGACGGTCGGCAGTGATCTTGATAGTGCGTGGGTTCCGGAGGGGCAATGACGTCAAATGCGAGAGCCCCACCTAGTTCGTCGAGTATCCTCCCGTTACGAGAGGTACACGGACTGTTCCAGATGACGTTCCCGCAGTTGAGGTCCCCCGCTATAATAACAGAATTACCTAAATTAAATAGCGCCTGCAGATCGGATTTGAGCAATACTTTATTCGGTGGTAGGTATGCGGAGACAAGAATAATATCAGAGTGGCCCGTCATACCAACGCGGCATACTGACACTTCCATATGAGTAAGCGCGGGCGGATCTAAAGGCATGCAATACAACGAACGCCTGAAATAAATTAAGGTGCCACCCCCGCTGGCGACACGGTCGTTTCTAACAATACAATAATTCGCGATTCTCGGATTACGCACACTCGGTTTAAGCATCGTTTCCTGGATGAGGAAAACGTCAATCTGTCTATCGCGTAAAAAGTCAGCTACTAGATCGCGCTGTGTCCGAAGGGATCTCGCGTTGAAAAACGAGAGGCAAAGACCGCATGGTTTAATTTTATTAATTCCCGGGAATTTTAAAATTAATATTTAAGAGACTGTGATCGGGCGAGGCGCTGTAGCCTCCTCCGATAGCCGGAAAGCGCGCTAGGGCGGCGATAAGTTGTACCCCGTGCTTCTCCTCTACTACGGCGTAGAAGGCGAGAACCTCCTGCATATCGTGCTCTATGAGTAGTTGCTCCATCCAGTCGAACTTATCCGAGAGAGATGAAGATGATGAAGCCTGAGTCGCCTTAGGTGGCGGCGCCAGAGGCCTTGAAGAGGCCTGAGGCTGAGGTCTGGGGGCCCAGGGGGCCATAGGGGCATGCCCGGGTTGGGCCGCGCGCAGCACAGAGGGTGACGAGCGCGGTGAGGTCGTGGGCGCGGGCGCTACCGGGGCGCGGGAGGCGCCCGGCAGGCCTGGGAAGGCCTCCACGGACATGAGAGGTGGAGGCGGAGGGCGGGCGGCGGTTACAGGCGCCCTGGGCGCCTGCCTCGCCTGGCGGGGGCGTTGTGTGCGCGGCGCGCGGGGACAACCGCGATAATTCGCGGGGTGACCCGCGTTACCGCAGAGCACACAGCTGAGAGGATCGGGAGTGCCAGGAGTGCGCTCGCACTCCTTCGTGGCGTGGTCTCCCAGGCACTTGACGTACCTGGGGCGAAGATGACAATCCTTCGCGGAGTGGCCATAACTCTGGCAGTTATGGCACTGCGAAGGAATGTGGGTCTTGCGTGGGGGCTCAACGGTAACCCCGTTGAGGCCACACACAGAGGTGAGAGAAAAAATGGCCTTGCCCTCCTGCGACCGGTCGAGGATGACAAGAACCATATTGTATGGGGCGCCAGTGCGTGGGTGGTACATACGATGTACCTCACGCACCGGGTAGTTTTTCTCCTTAAGGGAGAGGGTAACATCCTCGACCGAGATTTCGGCCGGGACACGGCAAAGCACGACATGCAGAAGGCGCTCGTCCTCTAGAGCGTACGTAAAATACGCGAGTTTGGACTCCGTTAAAAAGCGAATTAACGCGCGGTGATCGTCCGACGTGGGACATTTAACTCGAATGCCCGCCGGCGTGCTTAGGGCATTCGTGTAGTTTATGTTACGAGTTTTTAGACTATTAGAAATTGAAGTCCATTTGGACTTGTCCTGTATCGTAACAGGAGGCGGCGGGCGCGGCTTCCTACCTGCGGACGGAGTGAGCGAGACGGAACTATTGTTATTGTTCGCGTTCGGCTTACGCGACGGTGTAGCCGAGGTCGACGGTACGTGAGCGCCATCTATATTGGCGACTTTTTGTGGGCCAACGGAACCCGAATCCGTCGGGCTGGCCGGACGACGCTTTTTATGTGAGACGGTTGTATACCCGTCTTTATCTAATTGCGCAGAAGGCGCGGGAATCGCGGTCGCGGTCGCGGTCGGCTTGGTGGACGCCGTTACGTCTAGCTCCATCTCGGAGCCGGTCTCCGAGCTGAAGCTCGAAATCGGGGCCTCAAGTAGGCCTTTATCGCACGTATCGAGAGGCGATTGCGGCGATAGAGTCGCGAAAGAGTTCGCGGTCAGGATATTAGGCGCGAAACGGCCCTCGGCGGCCTGCGACATAACATTGTTGTAAATTGAATTTACAATCTCCTGGTCTAAACCGCTCTCGAGGAGATTTATGCGAAAATAATCGGTTACAGCTAACGGATCCATCGCGGTGGATCGAGGAGAGGGAGGGGCCGCGAAACAACCTCCCTGCCTTAAGGGCAGGGGGGCACGCCATACGGTAAGCTACGGGACTATATCGAGTGCGGACCAAGAGAACTGTTTAAAACCAAACAAAGCGAAAGCACAAAATAAATAAATGAGTGGGCGAGACAGAGGACCATGTATATGAATAAAATACTATAACATAAATAAATAATGGTTAAATAAATAAATAAATAGTAATAAATAGGTACTTACATATATACGGGGGCACAGAAATAGATTACTTTATCACTGAATATATAAAAATTAACGAAATATTTGAGGAAATAAATAGATAATTAAACAAATAAATAATAGTTGGTTAGATATTTACGAATAAGGAATAGAATAATGAGTATATAAATAAACGGGTAAATATATAAATAAGGGAATGTCTCACTCACTCAGGTAGATTTTGTACACGTGTGCCACAGCTGTACTCAACTTAGCACTAAACAAAGCACAACGAAATCGAGAACAAAAGATCTCGAACAAAGGAGATATCGGACACGTGCGTTCGCTAGCGCGTCCAAAACCGGACTCCCCCAGAGTTGATCTTTTTCCAAGACAAGCGTGTTATTTTCACACATTGTTATTTTTGAATATTAGATGAGATTATGGTGAAAAGAATCTATGTCTTCTGAACTATACATATAATAAGAATATAAATTAAATCAGCCCGTATATTGTTAAATTTTTGTGAAAAATTATCTTTTAGAAGTAACTATGTTACTAGGAATAGGTAATTAAATACATCTAAACCATTGTTAAAAATGTCTATCTACCTCTTTGTTTGTGCATGCATCACAATCACAACACATACAATTAACTATCAGAAAACACAAAAACAGGGAAAACGTTGATATGTCGTGTAATTTATTCGAATTGTTGTAGTTGTTGTATTAATTACAACTCGGTGGATTTCTTTTACATTTAGTAGTCCGGTGAAGCTGTTAAGACCTTGCAAGGTGAATAGAGTAGTCAGTTCGAGAAAAAAAAATTACAATTATAAACGTCTAGCCTCTGCCCGCGAATTCATCCACCTGGAATAGTTACTTTGAGCTAACGCTATCACGCAGCGGAGGCTCTCCAGAGAAAAAAAAAACCTGATTTTGAAGCGTTTGTCATTGGTGCTCCGCTTCTATTGCTTTTAGATGATGTAAATAACCTTAAGCCTATAACCTTCCTCGAGAAATGAGCTATATAACACTGAAAGATTTTTTCAAATCGAACAAGTAGTTCCTGAGATTATCCCCATACAAAGTCACAAACTCACTAACTTTACCTCTTTATAATATTAATATAGATAATATAAACTTGTATGAGAATTATAATAAATGATTTAAAAATTTCAATGTAAAAGTATCAAACAACTTCGGTTGAACATATTCTTCTTTACCCTGTGAAATATAACAAGGTGAAAATATGAAAGTATTCATATCGTTTTCCGTTTATGAGAGCGATGAGTATGTCCTCGCAGCTTTCTTTTTATATAGAGAATATGATGAAGTCGTTACGAGTGTACCGAAATGGAAGTGTAATAGTTTCTTTATTGGGTCCTCATAATGTTGGGACCCAACAGATGTGGTAGTGTCATCAAAGCTTTTATTTCACTCGGTTTCAGTTAAAAAGAAAAAAATATCTTTCTTTGAGATATGTTATATTATTACCTTATGTAGAGATATAATATAATTACATATAGTATTTATAAGTATATTAGAGTATTCGCTTATGTCTGCGTTTTCGTTCGTGTTATCAGATTAGGCCCCCTCGGCAGTGGCTCAAGCCTAGCTCCGTTCCCGCGGCCTGGAGCCCTTGACTACGCGGCCCGCGCGATACAGTGACACAAAATCTGACATCACTGCAACAACATTATACATATCACCCCCACACACGTGCACGTATACATGCTTACACATGAAAGTGGAAGGGTTTTGTTTCTTTCCCTTATGGAACTGAAATAGTTTAGAAAATTATCCGATACGAAATATATATAAAAGTTGTAGCAACAACTCGTATATGTATAGCTCATACTCATATAGCTCAGATAGGTCGCGAATTGCACCAGGCAACAGCCCAAGCCGAGGTGTGCCGTGCACCCTTAAGCTAGTTGTCAAATAAAATCGGCTAAGTGTCCTAAGCGCTCGCTTTAGTAATCCGGTGAAGTTGAAGCTGTTAAGACCTTGCTAGGTCAATAGCGTAGTTAGTTCGAGAGAAAAAAAAGTTACTAGCATGATTATTTGTAGTATATTTAACACTTTTCAAAATATCTTATGACCGTTTTACGCTAACTTGACACACGTTAATTGTTTTTTTTTTATATTAAGAGAATGGCTCATGTTACCAAAAAAGTGGGAAGAGCAAAGTTAATAGAGTGTTGAATTATCTAATAGGTCCTAACAAATATTGTAGATGCAAAGATGACTTATTTATTACCCTTAAATAATCGGCTGATCATCATGAAATTTTGCATATGTGGTTTTGGGGGCTACAAAAAAAACATGGGGTACCGTTCATCCACAAAAAAAGTTACATACCTGAGACCTAGGTCAAACCGGCATTAAAGCAAGCGATGCCGCGAGATACACTAGCTAAATGATATACGTAGTATATATACAGCTATAGCTAAAACACAATGCCATCACAGCAGTAAAGGGTTTGACTTCACGTGTGTAAAATTATCTCTTGGTAAAATCATTATAAAAGAGTTTTTTGGAAAAAGTTTATGTCGAACACAATTTGCCCCTAAACGCGTCCTAACAAGGGCCCCTAATGATCACGTGATACCCTTCCTCTAAGGCGAAAACTCAAAAGACAAACGAATCTTGGGGAACAAAGAAATCGATTTCATTCCTTTTCCTCAATTATGTCCGGTCGTATGTAAGAACATACGTTCGCGTTCGAGGATAAATGTACGTGTGTATAAATTTATACGAAAACTAGTAATTTCGCGCGGCTTCGAACGCATTTTCTTTGCAGTAATTTTTCTTGACTCTTAATTAATTATCTACATATATAAAACAACTAATAACTGGTAAATATGTGGTTTATAGATGGCAGAGCCACGCTGAAGTTATTATTGGTTTCAGTATGAATGGGTCGGCTCGCCCGTGGTAGTATCACCCTCTCACAGAAAACCGACGTGCAGTAACAGTGTTTGCGTTTTTAAGTTTCGTTTGGTCAGTGAGAATGCCGGACGACCATCTCCCCACCCTCTTATTTCCCCCTTCTTTCCTCATTCACATTCCCCCCTTCCCCCAAAACAAAGGTTGGCAATGCACTTGCGACTCTCCTGGTGTTGTTAGTGTCTATGGACAGCGGTGATCGCTTAACATCAGGTGACAAACAGGTAGGCTGTTCGTGTGCCTCCTGTATGATATAAAAAGTGACTGAAAAAGGACGTATTTTGATATACATTTTCATTTATCATCATCTTAGAGGATGGATTTTCAAAAGTCCTTTGATAGTGTTAACATACAGCATAAAAGAACCGTCATACAATGTTTCCCGGTCTTAACCCCAGTAGCACAGTATAAATATGAGAGACAGTACGGAAACCACGAACAAACGCTTCAAAAGGCACACTCACACAAATATGCGCATCGACGAGAGGTTTTGAAAGGAATTCTATAGACAGCACTGCGAAAACCGCTTAGGGGCTTCGTCGATGCGCGTGTTTGATTGAGTGTGCCGGTACGAGCGTTTATAGGTAGTTTCTATACTGTCTGTTATGTGTACTGTGCCAGTAGTCTGTGGAATGTGCGTTAATATGTCTATCAGTCAGACTATACTTCAATATAGGTGAATAGATTAATCTATACATATAAATAAAATTACCGATTTTAACGACACTTTTGCCAAGCATATTATAGGTAAATAATAGTTTCTATAAAGGCTAAGTAGTAAGGATAAAGCTTAACAGATGTAAGTAAAAATTAGTAAAATGGCTGCAAGAATGGACTAGTAATAACAAAATTAGAATTAAATATATAAGATAATGGACAATTATCTTAACTAATATTATAAATTAAAAAATCACTTCTGAGGGATAATAAGCCATAATAATATAATAATAATAATAAGTAATAATAATAAGCCACAGGAAATAACTAGTTTCCGATACATAGGTTTCATGAATCAACAGATTAACGTGAAGCATTCACGGGATACTAATACACTTTAAGTGTAATTCCATATTTGTATAAGAATGTAATACGTAACGTAAATACGTAAGAATGTAACATAATAAACAACATTTTTTTATAAATCTTGATACAAATTGGATTATCGTTAAAAAAGGTTATTCAAAAATATTAGGAGCCATCCTGCTCCAACAAGCGTTTGTTGAACAATCTTATGAGTTATTTGTGGTGATTTTAGACCTGGAGAAAATTTGCGGTGATGTGATTTTATTTTCGAGATTACTATATTTTTTAAAATGATTATTCTATATAGCGAACATATAACTTGATAAACTCGAATGTATGCTTTCCCAGTTAGCAATAAGCAATGAAATAAGTAGGTTAATAACATTTTCTTCTTCTGTTCTACAGTTGGTCCGCACCTTTTTTTGTTTTCGTTTTTTTTCTTTATTGTGTGCGTAAAAAATTGTATCGGTGAGCAACTATTGGGTGGTTTTTGAATTTATTTAGTAATTTTTTAATTTAACTATTTTTTTAAATCAACTATTTCATACTTTAGAGTGGATTTTTT
This sequence comes from Antheraea mylitta, assembly GCA_014332785.1. Lineage (NCBI taxonomy): Eukaryota > Metazoa > Arthropoda > Insecta > Lepidoptera > Saturniidae > Antheraea > Antheraea mylitta. Next base: position 106,669 of record JACEII010000046.1, read on the forward strand.
AATGATGTTATTGCCTTTATAGCGGTTTCATTATGCTCCCTTTTGGCCATCCTTAGTTTATATAATCCACAATGTCCGGCGCCGGAGCGTTTATCGCCCGATGGTTAGTAACAATAGTACTAAACATGTGTATGGTTAATTCTTCAAAAATGCTATTATACATTTTCTTTCAATAAGATTTTCACATATTATTATGTAGTTTCTACATTCGTATGATATTTATCATTATATACTGATTCTGCAATATTATACATTATTGTACAATTTAGAAGTTATTTGGATATTACATCTCGTCTCATTGAAATATTCGGAGTTTCGTCGCCGTAATATTCACTAGCTCTTAGATCTGATGAACTGGGTATTTATTAATGAAAAACAGAGAGCACGTTAATCTCTGTCCCGTGCACGAATTTGCTAAATGGGCCTTGAAATTTTAGCTCACGTTTTTAACGGGATATAAAAGATTTAAATAAAATACATATATTTGCACATTCAGGAAGATTAATGATGATTCAACATTTTATTTATTCCTTTTTATTTTAACAAACTGGACTTTTAATAATAATTCAGTGTATAAATTCTAAACAAACTATCATCTCATTTATCCGTGAAGTGTTAGTGACAGTGACTGAGGTATTGATTTCATTGTTTTTATATTAAAGTAATGATTGTATCTGTTCGTAGTAACAATAAGTAAATTGAACGAGTACACAATGATTACTATGAAATAATTCTATTGTAACACGACCCATTTGACCATCTATTACCGGACTGAATTGTGTTACTAAATAGTTTAAACTTGTAGTCTGTTCTTAAAGACATTCATCGAATCTGATCGAAAACCTGTAGGCAGGAGAATAAAAAGTAAAAACTGCTGCTACTCAATATGAATATATTTATTTGTAAATTCATTAACAGGATTTTATAAGATTATCATGTTTTACTTTAGAAAAAATACAAAAAAAATCTGATAGAGAAATGAACTCACACAAATAATAGTATAGTGAGGCACGTGTTGCGTAGGATTGAAAAGAGAACATCATCACAACTAATTACAATTTGTTAGGTATAAGAATAAGATGGGAATGGGCTCCCTGACGTTCCGACAGGTGCAGGTGCTAACTGGGCAAGTTGTTTCGGATGGTACCTGTAACATGTCGCTCGCAGAAAGCTAACCGTTATATGCCATTATTGTGGCGCTGAAGAGGACACGCCGAGTGTGGTTTCGACCATGGTCGACACCGAACAGGCATGACACGCGATGACCTCCTTCTGCAAAGAGGTCATCTCGCAAAAGAGGCAGCGGAGAGGGCCGGCGAATAAACCCTGTAAGTGACCTTCTCCGCCAACAAAGGACCAGCGGGAGGAGGTGACGATTTGACCACCTCTTCCCGCCATCGTAGCCGCACCTGACAGGTCCGGGTGACGAGGGAAGACAGCTGATGTGTACCCAGTCTATCTTTCTATTAGGTAGGAGCCCAGCGGCCACCTTCCGCTGGGCGGATCTTTGGGCGGCTATCCAAGGTGATTAGCAAATAACGATTCTATGCCGCCCCAACAAGCCGGTCTATCGGTACACTGTAGGGTTTTAGTCCGTTCGAGTCGGATATAACTCACCCTCTCTTTGGGAATGTAGGTATCCATAATGGATTTCCCCACGTTAATAAATAAAAATAAGGCATAAGAAGCGATTATAAAAAAAAAGTTATAAGTTGCGATCTTTGTCAGAATTTACAGGTAATAATAATTAATAGCTTAGCTGTAATATTATACTCTGTACTTCTCTGTAGCATGGGTCCCTGATGTTAGTTACATAACTTTAGCTTTGCTTACAGTTAACTTTCACAAGCGCTGAAAGTGCTGAAACACCATTAATTATGTGTGTGATACTTTGATTTTTACATAGTAGACGGCGAACCTCAAGAACATATTTAGAACATTGAAATTTCTTTGCGATATTTATCTTTCATCTTCAGTTCATGTTCTAACGAATTATTGTATAAATGATTATATTAATTTTCATTACATGTTTTCAAGTTCGTACCACAAGGCATCGAGTCGATATTCTCTACTTCAATTTACCAACTTTTTAATATACAGGATGGATTTTTTTAATGGCACCTGGAGGGAAAGTACCCAAAATAATAGAGATAGGAAATTTTACTCCCTAGAAACATGTCTTTATTTTTGAAAAGAATTATAACTGCATTTAAAGATTTTTCTAAAATTCTCTTGCTTCACCCGGGAATCGAACCGACTAATATCTGTACAGATTACAGCTTGTAATTTTATTGCATCGATCGTTAGGGTCAATTGCAAGGATGAAATTACTCTAACATACTTGGTAAATTTAATGAAAGGAACACCATGAAATCTGTACTTATAAATTCAATGGGTCAAGCTAAAGCACTGTTACTCAAAGGTTTAACTGTTTCTGTTTACTTATATTAGTAAATAATATTTTTTCATTGATGTTATTTATCAATTAAAATTACAATATAATATACATTTTGTATATCCTGTATATTTTGATCATTGCAAATATATATCATTGCAAATAGCCTTATATGTTATTAGGGTTGTCGAATGTTGTTATAATGTACTACATAATCTGTGTTTATTCAAGCGTCTCTCTAATAATGATGGAGTTACAACTATATCTCGCTGTCCATATATCCCGACATTTCAATTATCGGGGAACGTTACAAACGCTTGTCGTGAATTTTCGAATATCGAGCGTAGGTACTCTCTGTATATTGAAGAGATTAATAAAGCATGCAACATTCCCATAATATTTGTATCACACTATATTGACTGACTTTGAAATTAAAAAAATATTAAAAAATTAGCCCGAAATATTGAAAGTAAAAAAAACAAATTACCATAAGAGTTTATTACTTAAAATCAATTACCTAATGTTTGTCCGCGCAGCGTTACTTAACCAATTCTTTATATATTTTTATGTGAAAAATCTATAGCGGCGGGACAGATCGGCTGTGAGCATGGCGACGCGTCGTTTTAGCATGCGTCGCCACGCTATATGATTTAGAGTTTTTACAGTATGCGAAAAATTAAAAAAATACATTTTATTGCTGTGTTCACTTAAATCATTTTTTACATACTATACTAACAGTAATCTATCTCGCTTCACAAATGCATGTATTCCGCGTATTCTAATTAATAATGGTACGTCACGGGGAGTGTAAAAGCTTGTTTAATTAAATTTGTCTACGTCGCATATTTGAAAGGAGACGATTAACGTTTTGAAAGCGTTGTGGTTATCGACGATACATATTCCTAACTCATTTGGGTCCGAGAATATGTACAGCACCGACATAGTCACGCTATGTAACTACTACTTTGAAAATATGGATGATATAGCAAATTAAAAGTACAGAAATTAAAATTTATATTATTATTTTTAAAATGTACTACTTTTCCATTTAAAAGAAGTTATTAGTAATTCAGCTTCGCTTACAAGTCACATGTGGCTTATGCTCCAAGAAAATAAATCGTTTCGACATTTTTTTAAACTTTATTTTGGCAACCAATCTTTCTGATTATTACTGCCATTGTAGTGTAGTTAATATTATTACAAGCGTCGTTTCAATAATCCAATATTCTAACAAGATGGCGGCTCCCTTGTTAGAACATTCTAGGGAGTTTTTGTGGCATTTCAGAATTTCATCCTCCGTGGTATTATTTTCCATTTACTTGACTTATGCACAATTAACTAACTATATTATGTAAAACACCACCAAATTTACAAATAATATAATAAAATAGAGTCAAATAACACAAGATTATGAATAAAATCCACTACATGACAAACTAAAATCCCAGCAAAATTTTCGTTTCCTTATTGTCGCCTTTAAAATCTATGATGAGGATTATATTATTAACAATAGAGTTTATTTAAATACAATATTTAAGACGAAACTCAAAAAATATTATCGAGTTTTCTATATATCTTACATATACATATTAGTTTTTTCAATTAAATTTGCTGCTATTGAACTTTGTTTTTAGAAAAAAGTTTTTGAACCTCTTTACAATTTCATCGTAATTAGAAACATGATATACAAATATTAATATGCTTCTGTTACTATTACAGACAGACAAAAAACAGTAGTTGAAAATATTGCAAGATTGACGTTTAATTGTTTAGTATCTACATTTTTTTTTGTCATATAGGAGGCAAACGAACAGGTGGGTCACTTGTTGTTAAGCGATCATCGCCGTCCATAGACACTAGCAACACCAGGGGAGTTGCAAGTGCGTTGCCAGCCTTTGTTTTGAGGGAATAGAGAGAAAAGGCGAGGGCTTAAAGAGGAGGAGAAGGCCGAGGAGAGGGGAGATGAGCCTCCGGTCTCTCTCGGACCGAACGAAACGCAACAATTCAAGCACTGTTATTTCACGTCGGTGTCTCTGTGAGAAGGTGATACTACCGCGGACGATCCGACCTCACCACCTAAGGGTGGTCTTCCTAACTACATGTTCGTACTTACTGTAAAGGAAGGAATTTATCCCATTTTCTTCTATAATACCTACATCCTTGAGAAGGAAGGGTGGTTAGGTTGTAAGAAATCTATATATTAATACGTGAAACAAAAACTTTGTACCCTTTTCTAAACGAACTGCGTAAGCGGCTGAACTTGAAATTTGGCATAGTTAAAATCTATATGGCGGAGAAGTGCAGAAAGCTGTTATTTTATATAAAATGCATTAGAAGTACAGTAATTAAAATATGCACTACTCACACTACTGCTCGAATTTTACACAACATATATACACATATGTAAGTAAAAAAGACATTTTGACAGTCAATAACGAACTTCAAAAAAGGTTGCGAAGGAGGTTACTATGCTCGACTGTATGTATTTTTTTTACTCTTACGTTCCAACTATCCTTTTTCATCCTACATTCAACAATGATATCATAACTTATAACTATTATTACCGCTCTTTGAATTTAACTGGTCACATTGTTGGTTAATTTTATAATAATATAGTATGTAAATTCATAATATATACATTAATAATTAATTGAAAAACAATGTATCTTTGGCACATTTATTGAACCACTGAAAAAAATATGATTCTCTTTGGTTTTATTGGATGTTAAAATTTTTAGGTGATAGGAGTGCTTTTACTGCATGTTGTCATTAAAGTAAAGCAATATTCCTAAATTTAAAGTCAATACTATAATGTTTATTATTTTTTATGGTGAACTCACTTCAAATAATGATTTAATAAAAAAAATAAGCCAAATAATACTTTGTATAATCAAAATAAGGATTTTGTTCATAAAAGTAATCCATGACTTAGACCTCCACGGTTACAATGATGCAGTTCAACCTGATGTAGCAACAAAAATGAATTTATTTTCAAAAATAAATGGTAGTTTTAAAAACATATTTGTTTTGGATTCATCATTTGGTTCTACTGTGTATCTATTACTTTTTCAAAAGATGATACTGTGTATATCACTATTTCTCATAACGAACAGACTACATTTAATTAAATATCACCCAGAAATACCACCCACTCATGGTGTCATGTAAAATTAATTGATAATTGTGTCATGGGTTGCGTTCATTTTTGTAAAGTTATGTTTACTTAGAATTTGAGTGGCTTACCACCTGGTTTTTGTTTCAAATATATAAGTTATTTCAATTTTCATTTACACATAGTTTTTTTTTAATATAATTAATGATCATGGCCAATAACTGAGTACCATGATGAACCCTTTGACAAAAGAACATTAATAAAGTTCAAACTTTAAAAAATCAATGAACTATGGTCGAACTGGGCGCCCACTAGTAATAACAAATGTTTCAAATATACACAGTTTAAAAAATAATTTATCGTAAATATTATATAAGTATACTTTATATCGTGGTGTTGGTTAAACTGTCTCGGGAGCAGAGTTTATTTTTCAGTGAATGCGCCGGCAAAGGTAAACACTTTGTTTTTTCTCTAACACCCTCTTACGCTCCATTGGCCTTTCCGGTTTTTTCTTATTCAAAGACACGTTCGGAAACCAGATATTCTATACTTATTTAGGACAAAGTGTACCGACAGAATTTTAATTAAAATTCTATCGTTACGTAATTGTTTTCTTTAAGTTTGATTAACGATGTTTTTATTACGTGTTTCAAGATAATTTCTAAAATTGTAGAGGTGTTATTTTATATGATTAAGCTATATTTAGATTATTACAATAATTAGTATATTGATCCTCACTAGACGTTGCCAGCAGCTTCGTTAACGTGTATATGTGTGTGTATAACGTATATAATAGTCTTATTATTTCTTGGGAACGACTTGCTTTATCTGTATTAATTGTGGTCACATTATATAATATTATATCATCTTATTACATAAAACCTCTGTTCTCATGTTACCGATTTTATGTTAACTCTTTCGTTGTTTCACATCTGTGTCAGGCGTTCCGTGACGGCTCAATTTTCTTTTCGGAATTCGAACAATTTCTAGCTAGGAAAATAATTCAATTTTAATTTGGTACTCAAATATCAAAATATTAGTTAACAAATTTTATTGTATATTGATACGCCTTATGTAGATAATTAATTAACGTTTATGATAACCGAAATAATGTTTGTTTTATGAATTAATTTAATTTTATTATAGAAAAGTTTGATAAAAAAGGATAATATTATATTAAAAAGTACAATATTGAAATAGAGGTTATTATTGTAAGTTGTTAAAAATTAATATCCTAATAAAATTACTAATTACAAATCGATGCACATCACAAATGAAATGATACATGCTTAACATTTTAACACGAATAAGAACATATTTTAAAACTAGTGTAACCTGTTGAAATTGTCTTTTTACAAGTACTGGGTCTTTCGATAAAATAATTTAAATCTCTCGCTCCCCAAACCTGGGTTTGAACACCCTATACAGGGGGATTTTTTCTTTTATTATCGTTAATTGCTCTGATTGATGGGACAGAACGGAATTTAGTCGCGTTCGAGGGATTTGTAGGCGCTTCCGTATGCGGACGTGGCACTCAGTAATTTAGACTCGATTGTGCAACTGCTACATTTAATAGGTTTCTGGGGTAGAGATTAATTTTATTATATAGAGTTTACTGTCTCTTGTCTGTAATGTATAATCTGTTTTATAAAACTATATTTAAATAATTCCAAAATATACGTAGAATATCTGCAAAGGATGGTTAAATACCATAGGTGAAAAAGTGTTTACGGTTATTAACAAATATATAAAACCGTTATTTCATATTTTAAATATTAAGTCTTGTTTGTTATAATGTTGACGTCTATACGATAGCTTCTACTTTAATAGTAGTTAATTCCACATTGACAATAGAATAACATATAAAAGAGAAAATAAACTGCATATAATTTCAATGTAAATTGATACTTGTTCATATCTCATTTAGTTGTAATAGGCGGAGCCACGCTTAAAGTATTACTGGTTTTATTTGAACTTACGTCCATCAACCAGGTATCTAAACACGCTATCAACGAACTCCTTATCGCTCCAAATGATAAGCTAGGTTGTAGGTGGTAGAGCCACGCTGAAGCTATTACTGGTTTCATCATGAGTCGCCCGAGGTAGTACTACCCTCTCATTAAAAAACCGACGTGAAGTAACAGTGCTTGCATTGTTGCGTTTTGTTCAGTGAGTGAGAGCGCCGGATACCCACATCCCTTCCCTCCTCCTTTTCCCCAAACACAGTTTTTTTTAAGTTTGTCCTTGTATAGTTTAAATTGTTTGTTATAAGACAAAAAAAAAATTATAATACTTAGCTTCGATTGTGTGTTAACTTTTCATAGTTGAACTTAATTAAATTAATTTAACACAGAGCGAGAGAATTGTAGATAGTAGCGTGTGGATGAAGCACACTGTAATTCATTCAGTGCCGATTGAAAAATGAACGAGTTTTATGGGAGTTTTAGAGGAGAAAGAGAATGAACTAATAGGAATGTTTTTTTTTCGAACAAAAGACTTGTTAGATTATTGTATGTCTGAAATATAAATCAATATACGTCGATTTTTGGAGTTATCCTTACGGAAGATGGTAGAGCCGCGTTGAAGCTATAACTCGTTTCAGTATGAGTAGGTCGGCTCCTCCCGGAAGTACCACCCTCTCATAGAATACCGACGTGAAGTACCAGTGCTTGCACTGTTGCGTTTCGTTCGGTCAGTGAGTGCGCCGGAGACTTACTTCCCTTCACTCCCTCCCCTTTCCCCCTCCTCGTTCCTGACCAACACAGGCTGGAAACGTACTCGCGACGCCTCTGGTGTAGTTGGTGTCTATCGACGGTGGTGTTCACTTAACGTCAGATGATCCACCTGTTCGTATGCCTCCTATGATACAACAAAAATAGTTAAATAAGATACTACAGTATATATATATGTGTTGTTATGACATCCTAGCAATCTTGGTGACTTTAATGCGGAAGAAAATTTATCGTTATATATCTTTCCATTCACAGTTATTTATATCTCATGGCTGAATACAATAAAGAAAAGATGAAACAGTAAATCGTATAAAGCGGTCAAACAATATCCTAACCAACTTGCCTAATTTAGTTATGTAGGTTTAGCAATATGTATTTAATTTTAGCTAGAGGGTCTGAATATGGAGTCAAGCAATTTTTAAACTTATATATGCATGACACCTTCTTTGTCAATAGGTTTTTTGTAGATTAAATTGTGTTAATATAAAAGAAAACACGAAGAAAATTTATAATACTTTCTTTTGCTCGCGACTTCGCTCGTGTTAAAACAGATTTAACGTATCCTTCGGGGACAGTCCCTTTATTTCTGGATGAAAGATATTATATAGATATTACCTTTAATCGAGCAATTCTTGTATATTTAAATATTGTTATATATTCAGGATCTCGGAAACGGAGTCAGCGATTACCGTGAAACTTATTATGTAGGTGGTTTCGGGGCTGATAAATCGACCTAGCAAGATTTCATACATAGACAACTTTTTTATTTGAGTTTTCAGGCTATGAAATAATATAGCTAGAATATAAAGGTAAATTTCGCCACCACAGTCAAAACAAAAAAAGCTCAGATAGAAATCGGCTGCCCTGAAAATCCATCTTACCCCAGTTTAAATCCGAGTGACAGCAAATGAAATATCTTTTTAATTTTTTTTTTTTTTGATAAAAAATGCTAATTTTCTAAGGCAAACCGAATAGTTTATATTAATTTTAAAATGTTTTTAAAGAACCGAGCTTGGTTCGGTCGTCCAGGTATTGTCCTTTAAACAAACCAACTCACATTTATTACATTAGTAATGACTGAGTTTTCTAAAAGGTTTTCTAAGAACAAATTAGATACAAATTCGTTAATCAAGTTCTATGTTAATTCATAAATTGTTACCATTAATTACACGATCCCACAGATTGCACTGACCGAACTAATTGCGTTGCGTTAATAAAAAATTTACACGCTCTAATAAGCGATCCGTCCAATTACCACAGAGCTACTTAAATCTTCTATATCAATTATGATTCTAGTTTATCGAATAACTCAGAATAAATATTAATCTTATGTTTTAATTTCATTACAACATAAATCAAATGCAATTAGCGTTGAAAATAATAAAAGTAAGTTTATTAATATTAGTGAGTTTATTTTACAGTTTATTTACTATATCTTTAATCATGTATCTTAAGATATTAAAATAATATTATCTGTTCCGTTACAATAACTTTATTCTCTATTAGTTTCGTCAAAGTTAATAATGAATTTAGTTGCTTTAGCATTATAACTTGAAGGTAACAGAATAGAGTTATATTTTAATGTCGTAACTTCAGGTTATATACCAGAAATCGTTACAGATTTATGACTTATTTAGATAATTGTTTTTTTTTTTATCATAGGAGTCATACGAACGGGTGGGTCATCTAATGTTAAGTGATCACCACCGTCCATAGACACTTGCAACATCAGGGGAGTCGCAAGTGTGTTGCCAACCTATGTTGGGGGGTGGAGGGAAGTGAAGTGGGCCTTCGGCGTTCTCACTGACCGAACGATGACCGAACTAAACGCAACAATGCAATTGTTACTTCACGTCGGTTTTCTGTGAGAGGGTGGTACTACCCCGGACAAGTCGACAGAAATCAGTTATAACTTCAGCGTGGCTGTACCACCTACATGGTATACTCTTATGGTATTGGATAGTCTGGGGGATAATCCGAACAAAGCCGAGAGCAAAAATTAATTTATAATATTGGTATAAATGATAGCGACGCTATATTTTTACGGTCGAGATACGATGTGACCCGACCGACCATTCGGAGTGGCTTTCCCGTACCTTCATTTTGCATGATATTAAGCTGAGGTAAATAAAAAGTATGCATAAAAAGAAAACTTGGTAGAAGAATTATCATGAAAAGCGGGAGGTTCCCGCTATGTCTAGGTGAGGTACCGGTCAAGCAGTTTTCAGTTTTTATTCTCTTTTCGCGATAGTGCCCTCATTTCCATAATAACTATGAAATTTTTGTAAAAAGTTACACAGCGGAGCAGGAATATTAGTTTCGAATTTTTCAAAGGCAAAAAAGAGACTTGGGTGAGGTCATTATGTCTATTATTGTAGGTGTTTGTTTTTATATCAAGTATTAAAATTTGTATCATTATTTTGGGTAACAGAAGTTACATGAATAAATTACTAGGATCTAGTTTTATAGTTGGTTCTTATAGTAACTTACGCAATTTTTTTTTCTCGAAATGACTACGCTATTGACCCATCAAGGTCTGAACAGCTTCACCGGACTACTAAAGCGAGCGCTTAAGGCACTCAGCCGATTTTATTATGGCAAACAGCTCAAGGGTGCACGGCACACCTCGGCTTGGCTGTTGCCTGTTGCATGCAAAATCGCGACCTATCTTAGCTAACCTAGCTAACTATTCATGTTTGAGTTGTTGAACCGTATATGTGTACCAAGCATAGACGCCTCAACAACTCTTCCATATATTTATTATCGGAAAATTGAGAGTTTTTCAGTTCGATAAAGGAAAAAAAGTAAACCCTTCCACTTTCATGTGTAAGCGTGTAGGCGTGCACGCGTGTGGGGGTGATCATGTAGTGTTGTAGCGGTGATGTATATTTGTGTGTCACCGTATCGCGCAAGCAACGCACTCAAGGGCTCCCTACCGAGGGATCGAACCTAGACTTGAGCCGCTGCCGTGGGAGGCCTAATCGGGTGTGCGGGTAACTTATGCAAGCTATTAAAGAAATCTTTAATACTAATCATTTAAATACAACGTCTTTGAATGGTATAAGTTAACATTTTTGGTTACTCTTAAACTGTTAGTAGAAGTTTACATTTATTAGAGTTAGCAGAGATTATGACACGTTCGTGGTGCCTTGGGATTGTATGGTGAAAGTTTAAAAATATTGAATCATTCAATATCAAGTTGATAAGTGGAACCAGGTTTTGTAAAAATAATAGGTATTTGATAGTATTTGTATTTGATAGGCATTTACATATATAAAAGAGGTTTTAAATAACATAATAACGTTAATTGTATTTCATTATGTGAACGAAACTTTGCATAAAAGTTACCAGGGATGCAGAAAAGAATATAGTACCTTTCATGGGGGCCTAATCAAGTTGCTTATTTACAATCACTAACGCAAATAGAAAACCGAAAAATGTATGGAGATGACATATCTGAACGCTATATCGGGTGAATTTATCACGTGATTCACGTGATATAGCGTTCAGATATGTCATTTCCATACATTTTTTCGTTTTCTATTTGCGTTAGTGATTGTAGATAAGCAACTTGGTTAAGCCCCCAGTGATTACATGTGTAAAGTATATGCTTATAATTTCAATTTACCTCATCAAAAGAGTTTAAGGAGTTTTGACGGGATGTTGGAATGTCATGTACTGGACTTTATATTTTACTCATAATCTCTTGTTATTTGGCTTTATATTGTGTAATATTGGTGGTTTTTACGTAATATAGTTTGGTTATTATGCGCAAGTGAAGTTGATCGGAAATAATAAATACCACGGAGCATGGATTCTGACTTGCCACAAAGAACTCCTTGGAAAGTTCTAACAAGACGGCCACAATTTTTTTAGTTTATCGCAAGAAACTTGTAATATCATTACCTACTCAATAAATGGCATCATGATATCTACTAGAAGATTGGTACCCAAAAAAATAAGTTTAATGGCATAAGAATTATACAATAAAAGTTTAATATTACAAATATCTATCCTATAGAAAGTAATTTAAGCTATCACATTTTATTTATATAGATTTTCTCCTAGTCAGTTCTGTAATTGTAATGCTTACACAGAAATGTAGGGTTCTTGTACACCAAAAAATGAAATATAATCTGTAATTTGCAGCACTCGTCACCCTTCTCTGTAATTTCGAGATTGTAATCTAGTTACAGATACCAGTCGAGTTGGTCCGTGATTTACTACAGTTGTCTCTCTAGTTAACGAGGAAAACTTTTTGCTTCTCCGACTGCGCGACGCAATGGAATAAATTAACCAAATTGCTACGTTTACTTAGATACGTGTTATTAATAATACAGCTTTATGGGTTTTGTTATTTTTGTTGCGTAAAACGTTATACTTATTGCTCAAGCTTAAGGAACTTTATGTGTGTAAAGAAGGTACTTTTGTAAACCTCGTAGTTAATTATAACTCATATAATCCCACACATATATCTCACAAAGGCTTGTTGTTGAAGACGCTCTAATATTGTTTAAATATTTTATTCCATAATTATTTTACTCCAACCAATAACTATGTATAATAAATATAAACAAGAACGCAATTCTGAGGTGAGACATGCTGTTGTCAAAGAAAATAGGTGTGCATATGCCATCTATTGCAATATTTAGTCTCATATATGTTCGGCATCGGAAAAACAAGGGCATTCAATAGTTTGTTATTCGCCAATGAGTTTCTATTCTCAAATTACAATTCATTAAGAATGAGACATAGTTTGGTGAAGCTGTAAAGACCTTTCCAAGTCAACAGCGTAAAAAAGAAAAAAAAAAGAATGAGTTAGACTTACCTAACTTAAATATTTCTAAGCTTTTCTCCGATTTGTTTTGTAGTTAGATGTGTCCCTTTTTCTTGTGACGACTGCATAATAGTTAGTTTTTTTATATCATATAGGAGGCAAACGAACAGGCGGGTCACCTGATGTTAAGCGATCACCGCCGTCTATAGACACTAGCAACACCAGGGGAATTGCAAGTGCGTTGCCAGCCTTTGTTTCGGAGAAATGGGGGGAAAGAGGATGGGGAGATAAGAGAGAAAGGGCGAGAGGAGGGAAGATGGGCCTCCGGCGATCTCACTGACCGAATGTAACGCAACAGTGCAAGCACTGTTACTTCACGTTAGTTTTCTGTGAGAGAGTGGTACTAACCCGGGCGAGCCGACTTATTCATGCTGAAACCAGTTTTAGTTTCAGCGTGGCTCTACCATCTCTGAAGAATAAGTAGGAACGCTTCGTGGAGCAGTATATGGTGCCAGCCACACCCTTAGCTTCGCATCACTAATGCTTTCCGGCAGAAATAGGTACGACTGTTGTATTTCCGAATTCGAAACTTGCATTAGACTAGCCCATTCCATTAAATTGTTAGTGTTTTAATTTCATTTTCCAGATTTGCTTATGACAGTACATATCCCTAAATGTAGTTTCCGCTCAAAAACTCAAATACCTCATTTATTGGTTAGTGTAAATTATGTTTTAAGAAAGCATCTTGTACTAAAAGTATATTTGTTTTTCATAGAAATCGAATTCCTAAAAGCGTTTATAGATCAACAATCAAAAGATTGTGCAGGTCAGTAACATGGTTAAAGCGAGAATCTCGGAAATTGAAGACGTTCGAACTGAAATCGAGGGTAAAACGCCACTCGGGGGTCGAGTACTTGAACTAGTTGAACCGGCAGAACGTTGTTAAGCTAGATAAAACTCGTATGAGTCCGGAGACCAATTCATTTAGGAACTACTCGACTGTGTTCATTGTTGGAAACGTAAACTGCATTCGTAGCTTGGTATTTGTTGAAAAATAACTATAAATTACAGCTGTAATTTGGATTAATGTTACGTAGAAAGTTATATATATAGATGATTTATGTTAAATGTTTTCTAACTTTTGAATTCGTGTAGAAACAAATGTTATGAAATATTTCCGTGAGTAATAATAACATTAACACAACTATATTTACTATAGGTGTTATTTTCTACATCTGATTTATATTATTGTAGTGACCAAATTAATATATTGGTTGTAACCAAAAGCTTTCTTTATTGAATTTATACTTCTTTTGGCACGTTAGGGAAAAACGACGAGAGTAAATTTTACGATACGCACGCACACTGTCACGAAAAACCGACACTCTGAAGTAAGCTATAGTTAACATTTTATTTCTTTGTATTTTTTATTTGTATTTCTATGTATTAAAACTTTCAATGTATTAAATACCTTTTGTCTATTGTTAGTGTCGTACAAACGTAGAATAAGGCGAAAGATAACATTTTTGAAAAGATTTTTTTCTTGTTACGGCATAGAAGTATAACTTCTAACAGTACACACACAATAACTTTTTTAAGTCATATCTTTATAGTTGATTTATAAGGAATTATTAATGTAATATTATTAAGAAAATAAAAATTATAAATGAATATAGTATATATTTATTCTATGATCTCTTGTTAATTTATGTCCAATGGCACTTACTATAATGTGTGTGAAGGCATATTGCACTCATCTAGATTATATTAATTCTAAAAATTTGATTTTAGGTATTTTTATGAGGAAGGTCAAGGAATATAGACATAACTTATATATTAACCCATAAATGCATGATTTTCAGCCAACAAATTGTATTATGTAATAAATTAAGAAACATGCTTCTGTAGGTAATATTATTAATTTTTTTAAGCGAAATTTTTCAAAATGATGCAACCCGCAGTAATTTAAAACCCGCAATTCCTTAATCTCAAGGACATTTATAAGCAGGCGGATATATGTACTTTATTTATTTTTTATTCTCTTTGAATTTCTCAAGCTACTATGGCATAGAGTATTTCGTAGGTGGTTATGCATGTTATGCATAGCATGAATGGGTAAGTTTACCTTCTCACAGAAAATCGACGTGAAGTAATAGTGCTCGCATTGCCTTTCGTTCGTTAGGTGAGAGCACCGGAGGCCCACCTTCTTTAAAAGGCCGGCAACGCACATGCAACTTCCCAGGTGTTGTTATAGTCTCTATGGATGGCGGTGATCACTTAAGATCAAGTGACACGCCTGAAAAACTTAGAAGTAAAATTTGTACTACGCCTAATATTTTATGTATATATTAGAGACAGTGTTTGATTCTTGGGACACTATGCATTTGAGGGTTAAATGTAATTATTGTAAGATGTTAATGTAAGATGTACAAGAACTTTAAATGTAATGTAGAGGAGACATCGTAAACCGCACACCTAAGTGGATAAATTTCAGGTAATTAAGCTTATCTATATATACCATTGGAGACGGTAAGCCTTCCGGATTATTATATCAATATCCACAAACGAGTTCCATAACTGAGCGTAACTTGAGGAATTCAGAGCACGTTACCAAAGTTTCTAGTTCAGGTGGTTCAGGTAGGTTGTAAATATTTGATTAAAAACGTTCAAATAAATTATTCTTACTAATCCTAGCTCGATTCTTTAAAAAACATTTTTAAATTAAAATAAACACTTAGGTTTGCCTGACAAAATTAGGATTTTGAAAAAATGTGAACATAAAAAAAAATATTTAAAAAAGATATCTCTCTTATAATTATAATGATAAAATTATTTATTTAATTAAAAGAAATTGTTAGGTTTACCTTTACAAAATTATAATTTTTTTATAAAAAAGAAAAATCCTACACTCGGATTCGAATTGGGGTTACCTGGATTTTGGACAACCAATTCCCATCTGAGCTATTTTTGTTTTGACAGCGGCGGCGAAATTTACCTTCATATTCTAGTTAGATCTTTTCATTGCATGAAATCTCAGTTAAAAAAGTTTGCAATGAATAAAATCTAGCTAGATCGATTTATCGTCCCCGAAACTACCTATATACTAAGTATCATGGAAATATATGCCGCCGTTTCCGAGATCCTGAATATATACAAATATAAAAATATACAAGAATTGCTCGCTTACAGGTATAAGATAGATAGATAGATAAATGCGAATTTGTGTTTGTTTGTTACACTTTCATTAGAATTAAATGATTTTTTTGTATATATTCAGGTGGATTCAAGATTGTTAGGTTCACATTTAGACCTAGTAGGTGAGGCTGCGGTTGAATTTTAAGATTGTGTTTATTATCAAACAAGTCAAAGTCCGTCAGGCTAGTAGTTGATAAAAAAACAAGGAGTGTTGTAAAGACACGTGACAGAATATAAATTCTTGTATCACAGGGAAACATTTTAATTAAAAAAATACAACAAAAAGCCACGCGGTGTTCCCAGGCGGTCACCGATCCAAGTACTGCTCACGTCCGACGTTGATTAAGTTCGGTGATCGGACGAGAACTGGTGTTTTCGACACTCTACCCGCCACAGTGCTTACTCCCACTAATTTTCGTCCCACAAAATGGTTGCTGATCAGAATGCCCTTCCGTAAGAAGTTTTATTTCAAGAATGAATCTATTAAGAAACAGAGGAAAGGAATAGAACTAAAATTAGAACTTGAATTGACATAAAGAAGATAAAATTTAATTTAAGTTTTAATGTTACAGTTGTAACATTGGGTGTAAGGAGTGTGAGGGGGTGTAAGGGGTGTCAAATAACATCATAAGACTTGAGACACCCAAGCCAACCTCACCTGCTCGTGGTGCACCCTGCTGAATAACGAACGAGGCTATGGCGAAAGCGGGGTGGTAGGGTTTTACAGCCTGACTGGGTCGCTACCACCATGTATATGGCGAAAAAGCCCGTAACAGTGATTCGCTTCTGCGGGTCGCGTTTCGGGATCAGCCTGTGCATATCCAGCTTTTTGCAGGCCGGCATGATAGTGGCGACCAGCGATGGATAGTGTGTCAATCGGTGGTCGCTATTATTTTTGGATTGCACTGTGCTTACCATTAGGCATAGTGCAGTCATTTTGCCGTGCTACAATAAAAAAAAAAAAACAAATTATGTTCGGTAAATATGGATGATATTTTCAATTACAAATTGATTAAAAATAATAGTAAAAGTTATAAAATAAATATTTGTTTCTTAAACATTTAATTTAATGATATATCGTTCATTTAAACTACACACTTCATAGTTTCTTTTTAAGCTATTGCATAGCTTTTATCGCGGGCCTTGAGTGTGGAGACCGAATCCAAAAATTCCGTAACGAAAAAACCTAACACCAATCAAGTCTCAAACTTTTGTTTCTTATTTCAGTTACCATAAACCTATAGTTTCAATGATTAATATTCCTGAATAACCTACATGTATTGTAAGATAATAAAAATATTTTGACCAAAAAAGAAAAAAAAATGTTTTCTTATCGGTCACCATGCTCAAAAAGTGTAACTTGAATTAATATCAAAGAAAAAAAAAAAACAATGGAAAAAAATATTGCATAAATAAAATAAATAAACAGTTATAATTGCATAAGTTAATAATTAATATCAAAGAAAAAAAACTAAGGAACAAAAATATTGCATAAATAAAATAAATAAATAGTTATAATTGCATAAGTTAATAAAAAATGCTATGCAATAGCTTTACCGCGGCAGTCCCCGAGTGCCACACGTATTTTTTTTCTCTGAATGTAACTTGTCTTTGAATAGTTAATAATTCAAGTCTCAAATAAAATCCTAAGTTGGCACGAGAAAAAGTCCTATACAAATTGTAAGTCGTGTCAGGTGCTAAAACTCCGCTGGAGTGAAACGAGCTAGACAGTGAATCTGGCTAAATTCAATCTGAGAAAGTTTTTCATGTCGGTCACTCGAGGGTAGTTTTCTTCTTCGGTTGGAGTTATTCCTAATATTTAATTAATGTTACTTGAATAGAACCGTGTACCTTGTGAAATAGTGTTCTTGATTGGAGTATACATGAGATATTTTATTGAGAACTAGCTATCCGCTCTAGTTTCACACGGTTGTACTAACACAGAAGATGAGACTAGATTTTCCCTTAATACTAGTACCAATCTATACTAATACATCACAAAATGTCATCAAAATCGTTCCAGCCGTTTAGGAGGAGTTCAGTGACATACACACGTACAGATAGTACGGTGAGCTGTTCAGACCTTGCTAGGTTACTAGCGTGGACAGTTCGAGAAAAAAAAACACGTAAAGAAGAAATCCCCGAGTGGAATTTTATTCTGAAAATAGGAGCGAATACGAATGAAAAATAAAAGAAAAAATCATCTAACTATGACTATAGCTTTGTAAAGTACACATGTAAGTATAGTATAATTATGTGATGGTGAATCTATTTGATTTTCATGTCTATGAAAGTACAAAATAATTCCACCTGATATAAACTCCTGTTGATTAATCTAAAGCGGTAATCGTACAACATGTAGCAGAAGTTTTTATGAAACTATAACATCGTGGCTTATTTATTGAAAGTTCTGCTGAGTATTTGGTAAATTCTATGATGTTCCTGACAATTAATACTACCGAGAATAGCGCCTGAATATTTATAAAAGCTAACATTTACGCTTCGAGTTAACGTCAGGCGCCAGACAGTTTGCTGTTATAAAGTTTGAACCTTACTATGTAACTACCGACGGTTAACATTTAGCAATATTTATATAATGCTGAAATAGAGTAATAAATATGTGTTATAAGAAACTAATAAGTAAATAAGCATAATAAGCAAGTAAGGATTTAAATTTCATTTTGCCATCGTAGATAAAAATTGTTGCCCGAATTATTTGTCCGTTATTATCTTGAAGTTTTTACTTCAAATACAAAACAATAACGAGTTATTTTAAATGCTATGTCTAGACAGTAATATTCAGCAAATTAAAGATAAAATCAACATCGTCTCAATGATCCAATCTAAAGGCTTACAAAGTATTGCGAGTCATCGATCCGTGAAAGCCGAGCTATTACAGTTTACAAATTGTACGAATAATAACACTGGTTTATTTTATAAATTTATTGAATAATTTAAAATTTAACATGAGAGAGAAAAGTACGAGGACCAAGCAGAATTGTATAAGCAATTCTATGATGTTTTTATTATGACGGCAAATCTACACAACACTGTGAGACTATTGAAGACAATCTTATTTGTATTTATTCTGTTGAAAATACAAAAAATAAAATGTAGTGTATAAATCTAAATGGAAAAAAGAGTTAAATTTTGTCAGTTCTTTATCCCGATGGAAGATAATATAGTTTTAGAATTTAAAAGCATGGTATATTTATTTCTTTAGCATCTTTTATTTACTATAACCTAATCTAAAACCAATTTTCTTTGTAATCCATTAGACGCCTCAGAATACTCTTTTTCAATTTATAGTCTGATATTGGATTTGGATGATTTCGTTTGGTTTGGTCCAAGAGTAACTAGTACTTTTACTACTTCGTAAGCTTTATTTGATACGAAAGCTCGATTTTAGATACAATGATACAATTTTATTTTACTTTATGGTATGTCATGTTATAAATATATCTTATTATATTAGACTATCATGAAATCATGGGAAGCAACAAATTGAGCGTAGTAGTTAACCGGTACTAGATTTGGCTTAACTATAAGACTTTCCTCCGTCAAAACCTTCCTTCTTTAGTATAGTATTGTATAGTATTGTACTTAAGTATAGTATTGTCTTCTAAGTGACATTATGAATCACAGCATTGTCAGCGAGTGAATATATGCTGGTCCGGAAATTTACTCACTGGACATCAAGTGTACAAATAACATTATTTAAAGCCTATTGTCAGAGCTTATATACCAGCAAACTCTGGATCCCATATACGCTGTTTGTGTATAATGCATTTAGTATGCAGTACAGCAATGTCTTTAGAGTATCGTTGATGCTGCTTCAATGCTTCAAGCATGTGTGGATTTTACTCAATGATTCGTAAAAAAGCTAACTCCCTGATGGATCCGTTGTATGGCAGCTCAAATAGGGTCTTGAGTATGTTGTGGAGCAGACCTGGTGGTTTGTTTCTTCTTTTTTTCTTTTTTTTTATCGTAGCACGACAAAATGACTGCACTGTTCCTGATGATAAGCACAGTACAATCCAAAAACAATAGCGACCACCGAGTGACATACTATCCATCGCCGGTCGCCACTGTCATGCCGGCCTGCAAAAAGCAGAATATGCGCAGGCTGATCCCGAAACGCAACGCGCAGAAACGAGTCACTATTACGGGCTTTTTCGCCATATATATGGTGGTTGTGACCCAGTCGGGCTGTAAAACCCTACCACGCCGCTTTCGCCATTGCCTCGTTCGTTATTCAGCAGGGTGCACCACGAGCAGGTGAGGTAGGCTTGGGTGTCTCAAGTTTTATGATGTTGACTGTAAATATATTAGTACATACCTAAAACATGTTCTATATCTTTACTAATGTATACTAATTTAAGTAACAAAAATGGTATTAATATAATAATGAAATGTAACAAAATAAATTATTATTGTATATTAGCTGTCCACCGTATTCATTTGCACACATGTAATATAATAAATCAATATAATACTGAATTACTTGCGAGGAAATTACATAAAATTATACAAATTACCAATTAAGAAGTACGACTATTCGAACCTGCGAACATCGAATTGATATTTCACCGTTCAAACCACTGGATCACCACGAATTTATGTAGCCTATAACCTACTTCAATGAGTAAGCTATTATAATATGCAAGAATATTTCCTACCTGACTGGTAGTTATGCTATGTTCGTATATTAAATTAGATAATTAATCTCCGAGTTTTGTAATTTAGTCGATATAAATAAACAATCTTCAGTTATTGTGAGTTGAAATTGTAGGAAGAGTACTCGATTCTTATAATCGGTAGTCGGTAGCTAAAGCCCACTTCTAAATTATTTGTGTTCGCAATTATCATTGCGCTTTGTCGTCGGATCTAGGAAATGAGAACGGAAACCCGTTTACAAATAAAGCGACTCTCTTCTCTGAAGTTGTGTAGTTGAAACTTTTCATTGGAATAGCTGTCTGTACTGTAAAGTTAGTCTTCGTTTAATATTGAGTTTGTTCTACAATTTGATCTTATTATGTTTTATAATTTTTTATCATCTGACCACAATCTCGTCTGATATTAAATTCTGTTTACCCTGAAATATTCGGAACATCCTTGTAAATGCTCGCTGAAAGATTATCAAATTGAAGGAAGTAGCTAGCCATGCTACTATCAGAAAAGGCTCATTGTAAAACTCTAACCTATTTCAATCGATGGGGTGTGACAATATACTATAATTGAACCATCATCATTTTCTTTTGATGCGGTAATTAGTTGATTGTGTGTTGGCATATCCAGTCGGTCAACTTGGTTCGAATCCTTGCAATCGATTTAAAGAGGTTGGTAAAGGGAAACATCGTTATCATCATCAGCCTGTAAGAGACCCACTGCAGGGCCATAGGCCTCTTCCCCAAAGAAAGTATGAACGTAATCACCACACCAGTCCACGACGTACTGGCGTTTTCAAATTCTGAGAAATCCACAGTTCTATATTTTTTCCACATACAGTAGTACAACAAGAAAATTTCTCAGGTTCAGGTTTTCACACGATGTTTTCCTTCACGGTGAGCCAATATTGTTACCAATTTAAATTAGTTAATGTAAGCGAATTCTTAAAAACTTGTTGGTAGATGCCCGGGTTCGAACCTGCGGACATTAAAATAATATTCCACCGGTAAAATCACTAGGCCACCGCGACTTTTTTTCCAATATAGCCAGGAAACCATAGAATTATGGCTTTTTCTAAGCCCACCTGGCTAGCTACAACCTTTAATTAGAACATTTGTAGTCAAGTACAACAGGAACATATGTTCCAGCAGCAACATTTGAGAACCAGAAACCTTTCAATACGTATTTAACTTTTTTGTAATAACACCGTCTAGATTTAAAGTTTATTATCTTAAACCACATCATCATTTGACATCAGATGAGAATGTAGTTAAGCGAAACATCCTATAAAGTACTAGCTTCTGCCAACGACTTCCTCTACGTAATAATAGTTACTATGGGTTTAGGCCAAGACGCAGCGAAAGCTCTCAAGAGGAAAAAAATCCTGATTTTGAATCATTTTTTATCGGTACTCTGCCCCTATTGATCTTAGCGTGATAATGTATAAATAATATGTAACCTTACTCGATAAATTACCTATATAACACTGAAAGAATTTTTCAAATCAGACCAATAGTTTCTGAGATAACCGCCTACAACGTCACAAACTCTACCTCTTTATAATATTATTATTAGTATGGACTACAACCTTCCTCGCTATATAACACTGAAATAATTTTTCAAATCGGACCAATAGTTTCTGA
>JACEII010000046.1:129200-166485 GCA_014332785.1 Antheraea mylitta
ATTATTATTATTATTGGTATAGACTATAACCTTCCTCGATAAATTAACTATATAACACTGAAAGAATTTATCAAAACGGACCAATAGTTTCTGAGATTACCCCCTACAACGTCACAAACTCACAAACTATAACCTCTTTATAATATTAGTATAGAAGTACAGATAAAAGAGCAATTGGAAATTTACTTGGACATTGTTTTCATCTTAACATATATCTGAACCATAACATATAAATCATTTGTACTTGAAGGAAAATCAATTTTTGCCGCAAACATAAAACATTTTAGTAATACGCCTGTATCAAACTACCGTTTATTCAATTCTAACAAAGACCAATAACCAAAACAAATTACATAGGGTTGAATAGGCTCAATATAGCTTTATCACGGCTTTAAGAGTGCCTACTGCCTCTAGCTTGCGGCTCTTGTTTGTCTTTATAAATGTCGGATGATATTGTTTGCATTTATACCCGCCGTGCGCCCGTCGACCCTGATATCCGTTTAATATGATAATCCGCATGCAAACAACCGGTGGATTGCCCGGTTAAATTATTTATGCAGTCAGACCGGTGGCTGATAGATTCGCTTGCGGACTGATGGTTAAGGACTTTTTTTCAAGTTCCCCTGCTTTGTAGACGGGGGCAGTAGAAGTCGAACGATGTTTAAAATTAACGATAAGGAATCATAGTACCAAATCAGCTACAGGCTGATTACGCAAAATGCTCTTATTAATTAAAACTATAAAACGAGTTATTATCGAGTTTCATATTTGCATTTTTATTTTATTTTTATGTATTCGGCGTGTGTAACATTTTAATGTTACTGTTGTTTATTAGTGAAACGAAGACATTAGCTAATTACTCTAGTCATTAGAATAATATTTTAAAATTGCCTATATATTTTATGTTAACAAAATTTGTAAAATAATTAAAGATGAAATACAAAGTGCATATTATTGAATGTGGATATATGTTGAATATTTAAATATGTTCTAAAATCATCACGGGGGATAAAATTTCTGTACAAATTCCAAATTTTGTGCAAAGTCAATTTATACATAGCTGTAGTGTTGATTTCATTAGGTGATTTTATTTATTACTAGCTGTATCCACAACTTCGTCCGCGTGGAAATTTATGCAAAAACAGTTATATAGTCATAGCCGTTTACTGTGTCTTAGATATTATCTATCTTCTATACATATAATAAAAACGTAAATCTAACTTGTCTGTACTTTTTCGATTTTCGTAAAAAAAATTATTGCAGATGTCTAGGAATAAGTTATAAAATACATTTCAATCATTTTTAGAAACGTATGTCTGTCCGTCTGTTTGTATGAACACGCATCACTGCTTAAGTACTGGGTTCACATTAAAACATAAAGCATATCCTCGAGAATAACTTACCTTTTGTATCATTAGAATCGGTCTATTCTAACAAAAATTTTGTAATTCGAATGATGACTCGAGGTAAGTACGAGAGAAGCAAAGTAATCTATAATCTATACTAATATATAAAGCTGAAGAGTTTGTTTGTTTGTTTGTTTGTTTGGTTTAACGCGATAATCTCAAGAACTACCGGTCCGATTTAAAAGTTTCTTTTAGTGTTAGATAGCTCATTTATCGAAGATAGCTCTAGGCTACATATCATCACGTTAAAACAAAAAGGAGCTGAGTACTGGTAAGGAATGTCTCAAAATCGGGCTATTTTGGAAGCTTCCGCTGCGTGTTAATGTCAGTATTATATGCGTTGCCATGGTAACGCGATAACATTCAATCAAAAATATTTTCATGGTTTATTTTGTATTCCTATTTAAAAAGTTTATTCTACGTTAGTTTTGTTTTCGATTTTTAATTATACGTGTTACGTTTATATCGCAAACATGCCTAAAGTTTATTTTGTGTTGTTATTCAGAAAGCTTAGTAGTAATAATATTCGTCCAATAAGGAATTAATCCATACAGGCAATCCTGAAGTTGTCAATATAATTAGTTTTCTTCTATGTCCAAGTTAATGTAAAGGTATAAGCGCCGAATCCTCTACATAATATAACGTAATTTTTTATCTTCTTAATCTTCAAGACCATAGAATTAATGCTTCGTGGTTTTATTTTTCATTCATTTCACTTATGCAAAATAAACGAACGATATTATATAATACTCAACCAATTTCTACACGATATAGAATCATGTAACACAATATTATGAAAATAATATAAAATCCACTACATGACAGACTGAAATCCCGCCAAACACTCTTAAAAAACTCTATTCTACATTAGTTTTGTTGCCAATTTTTTATTTGTGATATATTACGCATTATAAAAGTAAAGTGAGTGTAATTTATATTAAAATTAATTATTTTTGGTGAATACAATCTGTGATGCTACAAACATCGACATTTTTTTAACTCTGTCGATATGTCTGGTTTTTTATTTGTTCCAGGTAATCTCCGAAACGACTGGACCTATTTGAATGCTTTTTTTCTTCTTAGAAATGACTACGCTTAACAGCTTCACCGGACTACAAGTAATATTTGAACGGGAATTCTACGGGCAAATAAGTAACTAATTAGCTGTTTTATTTAATATTGTTCGATAATGTGTAGCTTCATATTTTCATTATTTTCTTATATAGTGTGAGCACTAAGGGTGATATATAGTTTAAAATTCCAGTTATGTGGCTGATCATGATTCGATACACT
This sequence comes from Antheraea mylitta, assembly GCA_014332785.1. Lineage (NCBI taxonomy): Eukaryota > Metazoa > Arthropoda > Insecta > Lepidoptera > Saturniidae > Antheraea > Antheraea mylitta. The sequence continues at coordinate 131,900 of JACEII010000046.1, forward strand.
ATTAGTATTCACATACATAATGTACACGTTACCTGTTACAGCAGATGATGTGCGTGTGATACAAATATTTTTGAAATAGTATTATTGTAATTTATACTAGATGTGTAATCATAATTTTAAATTTATTTAATATATTAAAAAAAACGCGTGCGAAGCCGCGGGTAACAGCTAGTAATTTTATAAAGCTGAAGAGTTTGTCTGCTTGAACGCGCTAATCTCAGGACCTACTTGACCGATTTGAAAGATTCTTTCAGTGTTAGATAGCTAATTTATCGAGGAAGGATATGGGCTATATTATCACGCTTACACTAATAGGAGCGGAGCACCAATGAAGAATGTTTTAAAATCAGAATTTTTTAGCGGTAGCCTATAGATATAGTGGATAAAAGCTAGTACATTATATAATATTCTCATTTCTGAAAAAGATTGAATTGCATTTACTTACCTACTCTTTTCTCGTACTTAACTCGAGCCGTCATTCAAATTATAGTAACTTTTCATAGAGTGAACCGATTTTAATGAAACAAAAACTGAATGGTTTATCGTCACCGCAGTATTTTAACAATGATACTTATTTCTGTATTAATTTTTTTCACAAAGATCAAAAAAATCGGATGGATTTACATTCTTATTATATGTACAGAATAGCGGGCTCAGCGGACGTTGTCTCGTCCCGACAGTAAAAAAAACTTCAACAAATTATATACCTAACCCTTACTTAAATTGCTACTGGTGAATCAGCAGCTTAAGCGCTCGCCTTAGTAGTCCGGTGAAGTTGTAGGTTGAAGGTTTTTTTTTTTTTTTTTTTCTCGATCTGACTACGCTATTGACCCAGCAAGGTCTTAACAGCTTCACCGGACTACTAAAGCGAGCGCTTAAGGCACTCAGCCGATTTTATAATGGCAACCAGCTCAAGGGTGCACGGCACACCTCGGCTTGGCTGTTGCCCGTTGCATGCAAAAATCGCGACCTAACTTAGCTAACCTAGTTAACTATTCATATATGTTTGAGTTGTTGAAACGTATATGAGTACCAGCATATCCGCCTCAACAACTCCTCCATACATTTTTATCGGAAACTTTGGAGAGTTTTTCAGTTCGATAAGGGAAAAAAAATTACCAAAAATAACCCTTCCACCAAGATGTGTAGCGTGTAGGCGTGCACGTGTGTGGAGGTGATCGTGTAGTGTTGTAGCAGTGATGTATGGGTGTGTCACCGTATCACGCAAGCAACGCACTCAAGGGCTCCCTACCGAGGGATCGAACCTAGGCTTGAGCCGCTGCCGTGGGAGCCCTAATCGGGTGTGCGGGAGCGAAGTTAACCCCCAGACCGCGGCGGCGCGATCTGTGGTTACGCGGGCGTGGGCGTGAGCATGCTCTGTTACGCGGGACAGGCTGGTACTGATCGTTTGCTGACGTGATATCGTCGGGAGGATCGGTGAAAATGTGTCGCGGACGTCTTTTATAACGCCCAGCGTTGGGCACGGGTTCGTAATTCGCGGCGGATACCACTAACGGACTGGGATGAATCGCGGCTCGCTCGAAATAGCTATCTGTAAGTGATTTTATATACACCCAGATAGACGGCATCTCCAGGTCCCTATGGAGATCCGCCTTCCGGACGAAAACAAGGAGCACCGGTGATTTTACGCAGAACCCGGGTCTGCAAAACCTGAAGCGTATCTAGATTCTTCGCGTGGGCGAAAACCGGACAACTGTACGTCATAACGGGACGAATACAAACTTTATATATTGTGAGCTTATGTCTGAGGGACAGTTTGCTCTTCTGACAGAGTAGATAATGGAGGCGACCCAAGACCATAGCGGCTTTGTCTCGCACTCTCTTAATATGGGGATCGAACGTTAAGTGACGGTCTAAAGTGACGCCGAGATACTTGACCTCGGTGGTCCAAGGTATCTCGGAATCGTATAGCCTTATGGGCTTTAACTTGTTCACGCGATATCTGGGATCGAAGAGTATCGCGGCACTCTTGTCGGGGTTAATACCTATACGCCATCGAAGAAACTAGTCACCGAGCGTGCTAACGGCTTTTTCGATGCGATTCCTAAGGACTTTCGGCCGCCAGCCAGAGGCGTAGATGACTGTATCATCAGCATAACAACCTACCTCGACTCCCGGGAGCTTAGGTAGGTCGCTGATGAACAGGTTGAAGAGGGTGGGCGCGAGGATTGAGCCTTGTGGCACACCTGAGCGTATCGGACGAGGCGATGAGAGTTCGCCGTCTACTCTAAAACGGAAGGTTCTATCGGCTAGATAATCGCGGAGGATGTGAACTAACCTATCGGGTATGCCGGCTTGATTTAACTTGTATATGAGCCCTTCGTGCCAAACCTTATCGAAGGCCTTGGCGACGTCGAAAAATACTGATATCGTACGTTTCGGATTAGTGTTTTTCACGGGCGGATTCGGCTCCGGATGTGGATCTTTATTGAAATTAGAAAGGATGTACTCCGCGAGGCGGAGTACTTGATCCGGACAAGAGTGTTTGGCGCGAAATCCAAACTGTTCAGGTGGTATTAAACTATGGTCGTTTATCGTAACCTGGAGACGGTTCAGAAGGAGCCGCTCGTAAAGTTTACCTAAGGTATCTAATAAACTGATCGGGCGATAGCTATCGGGAAGCGTAGCTTTCTTGCCGGGCTTGTGAATTCCTATCACTACGGCCCTCTTCCAGACAGCTGGAAAATGACCCTGGGACATGGCCGCATTGAAGATGCAGACCAATAGAGCTATGATGCGGTCAGGAAGGAGCTTCAGAGCCTCGTTCCTGATCCCATCGGGACCTGGGGACTTCCTAGGCTTGAGACGCTTGATGGCGGCCGAGACTTCGTCAGACGTTATCGGGGTTAGGGTATCCGCCGGAGGAGACGCGAGTGCATGCTCTACGGCTGTTTCGATAGGCTCTATGATGGAAGGGTCAGTATTATCAGTGTTTGGCGAACACTGTTTCTCTAAACTCGCGGCGAGACATTCTGCTTTGTCAGTGTTATCGAACGCGGGAGGCAACCCGGGGCCTCTGTCGAGAGGGGGCATTGGAATGACCGTATCGGACTTAAACTTCCGCGTGAGGGCCCAGAATGCCAGGTGAGTCGGCTGGAGATCCTCCAGAAACCTGTCCCACCTGTCACCCCGGATCTCAGAAATACGAGACTTGACTGCTTTCCGTAAGACACGTAAGCGTTCGCGGTTCTCAGCGGTCGGGTAAGCGTCGTGAGCACGAGTCGCGGCGTTCTTTTCCGTGATCAATGCTCTCACGTCATCAGGGAGTATAAAACGGCGTTCGTTCGCCGCTTGTACCTCTTTCGAGGTCTCCCTGACGGCGGTCTGGAGATAATCAACCAGGGAATCGATGGCCGAATCCGCGTCGGCTTTGGACACCAACACGTCCGGGATCCTGTCTAAACTATTAGGCGACGGGCTATTTTTAAAATATTCGCTAAGTTTCGAGTAATCGGCCACTCTGATCGGCGTTGGGCTGAAGTCAGAGTTATGTCCTAACTGTAATAGAACCGGGCGATGATCCGAGTCGAGTTCGTGTATGACTGATATGAGTCGTACAGGAAGCGCGACATTTATTAGCAAAGCTACATCTAAAACTGACGGTCGGCAGTGATCTTGATAGTGCGTGGGTTCCGGAGGGGCTATGACGTCAAATGCGAGAGCCCCACCTAGTTCGTCGAGTATCCTCCCATTACGAGAGGTACACGGACTGTTCCAGATGACGTTCCCGCAGTTGAGGTCCCCCGCTATAATGACAGAATTACCTAAATTGAATAGCGCCTGCAGATCGGATTTGAGCAATACTTTATTTGGTGCGCGGAGACAAGAATAATATCAGAGTGGCCCGTCATACCAACGCGGCATACTGACACTTCCATATGAGTAAGCGCGGGCGGATCTAAAGGCATGCAATACAATGAACGCCTAAAATAAATTAAAGTGCCACCCCCGCGGGCGACACGGTCGTTTCTAACGATGCAGTAATTCGCGATTCTCGGATTACGCATGCTCGGTTTTAACATCGTTTCCTGGATGAGGAAAACGTCAATCTGTCTATCGCGTAAAAAGTCAGCTACTAGATCGCGCTGTGTCCGAAGGGATCTCGCATTAAAAAACGACAGGCAAAGACCGCGTGGTTTGATTTTATTAATTCCCGGGAATTTTAAAATTAATATTTAAGAGACTGTGATCGGGCGAGGCGCTGTATGGTGGCTCCGATAGCCGGAAAGCGCGCTAGGGCGGAGATAAGGTGTATCCCGTGCTTCTCCTCTACTACGGCATAGAAGGCGAGAACCTCCTGCATATCGTGCTCTACGAGTAGGTGCTCTATCCAGTCGAACTTATCCGAGAGAGATGATGGAGCCTGAGTCGCCTTAGGTGGCGGCGCCAGAGGCCTTGAAGAGGCCTGAGGCTGAGGTCTGGGGGCCCAGGGAGCCATAGGGACCCGCCCGGGTTGGGCCGCGCGCGGCACAGAAGGTGGCGAGCGCGGTGAGGTCGTGGGCGCGGGTGCTACCGGGGCGCGGGAGGCGCCCGGCAGGCCCGGAAAGGCCTCCACTGGACATGAGAGGTGGAGGCGGAGGGCGGACGGCGGCTGCAGGCGCCCTGGACACCTGCCTCGCCTGACGGGGACGTTGTGTGCGCGGCGCGCGGGGACAACCGCGATAATTCGCGGGGTGACCCGCGTTACCGCAGAGCACACAGCTGCGAGGATCGGGAGTGCCAGGAGTGCGGTCGCACTCCTTCGTGGCGTGGTCTCCCAGGCACTTGACGCACCTGGGGCGAAGATGACAATTCTTCGCGGAGTGGCCATAACTCTGGCAGTTATGGCACTGCGAAGGAATGTGGGTCTTACGTGGGGGCTCAACGGTGACCCCGTTGAGATTACACACCGAAGTGAGTGAGAAGATGGCCTTGCCCTCCTGCGACCGGTCGAGGAGAACGAGAACCATATTATACGGGGCGCGAGTGCGTGGGTGGTACATACGATGTACCTCACGCACCAGGTAGTTTTTCTCCTTAAGGGAGAAGGTGACATCCTCAACCGAGATTTCGGCCGGGACACGGCGAAGCACGACACGCAGAAGGCGCTCGTCCTCTAGAGCGTACGTAAAATACGCGAGTTTGGACTCCGTTAAAAAGCGAATTAACGCGCGGTGGTCGTCCGACGTCGGACATTTAACACGAATGCCCGCCGGCGTGCTAAGGGCATTAGTATAGTTGATATTGCGAGCTTTTAATTTGTTCGAAATTAAAGTCCATTGGGACTTGTCCTGTATCGTAACAGGAGGCGGCGGGCGCGGCTTCCTAACTGCGGAACCCGGAGTGAGCGAGACGGAGCTATTCGCGTTCGGCTTACGCGACGGTATTGCCGCGGTCGACGGTACGCGAGCGCCATCTATATTGGCGACTTTTTGTGGGCCTACGGAACCCGAATCCGTCGGGCTGCCCGGACGACGCTTCTTATGCGAGACGGTCGTATAGCCGTTCTTGTCTGTCTGCGCTGAAGGCGCGGGAATCGCGGACTCGGTCGCGGTCGCGATCGGCTCGGCGGACGCCGTCACGTCTAGCTCCATCTCGGAGCCGGCCTCCGAGTTGGAGCTAGGAATCGAGGCCTCAAGTAGACCTTTGTCGCGCGCGTCTAGAGGAGACTGCGGCGCGAGGGACGCAAAGGAATTCGCGGTCGGAATGTTAAAAAGGCCCTCGGCGGCCTGCGACGCTACGTTGCGGTAAATTGAATTTCCAATCTCCTGATCTAAACCGCTCTCGAGGAGATTTTTACGATAATATTCTGCCACAGCTAACGGATCCATCGCGGTGGATCGAAGAGAGGGAGGGGCCGCGAAACAACCTCCCTGCCTTAAGGGCAGGGGGGCACGCCAAACGGTAAGCTACGGGACTATATCGAGTTCGGACCAAGAGAACTGTTTAAAACCAAACAAAGCGAAAGCACAAAATAAATAAATGAGTGGGCGAGACAGGGGACCATGTATATGAGTAAAATACTATAACTTAAATAAATAATGGTTAAATAAATAGATAAATAATAATAAATAGGTACTTACATAGATAATTAAACAAATAAATAATAGTTGGTTATATATTTAAGAATAAGGAATAGAAAAATGAGTATATAAATAAACGGGTAAATATATAAATAAGGGAATGTCTCACTCACTCAGGTAGATTTTGTACACGTGTGCCACAGCTGCACTAAACAAAGCACAACGAAATCGAGAACAAAAGATCTCGAGCAAAGGAGATATCGGACACGTGCGTTCGCTAGCGCGTCCAAAACCGGAGTCCTGTAGGTTGAAGGCTAGTGGTGAGCCTGAAGCCTTGTAAAGTCAATAGCGTAGTAATTCGAAAAAAAAAGCTACTGGTGAAAACTGCATGAAAATCAGTTCAGTTGTTTCTGAGTTTATCGCGAACAGACAGAGAGACAGACGTGGCAGAGGATTTTGTTTTATAGTAGGTAATGTAATGATATAAAAGATTCATTATAATTATTGCGGTACATTTGACATTAAGTAGCGTCGTATATAATATCAACAATAACTCTTGGGTAATGAGCACAAATAAAATGTCGAGGCTTAATAGTATAAGAAAGCGAAAATACATTCACTCATTTTGAAATGTTAGGCTGTTTAAATCGTTGACCGTGTTTTGACCAGGTTTAGGGGATCAAATCGAATCGGCCATTAGATTGTCCTGGGTATAATATTGCCTGCTGCTTCCCTCAGGTTGATGTAGATTTAAACTATCGCTCCGGATTAGTTTTTTTTGCATGTAAAGTAACTCTGTACTTTTTGTGTCCGTAATAACTTGTATACAAAAGTCCATTATAAGTTTAGTAGTTAGGTGGTGAGAACGCAGCGTATCAAACAAACAAAGACACATTTGTATTTCTGATATACTAATTAGGATACCATTTCTGCACTGTTATTATCTTTTATGATAGTTTGTTAAATATAGTGCTGTAATCGCCTTATAGCATGCGTAAATAGATATAACCGCAAGAAGTTATCATCACCAGATGCTTACTAATCGATTGTAATTGAATTTGGTCGAGCGTTCATGCACCATCCCACACCCAGACAGCGGAAAACCGACTGCCTTAATGAAATAATGCTGGATGTAGTTCTGCTCGTGCTATATGCGTATATTTTTAATTAATTTTCATAGTTTAAACACATAGTTACTTGAATCTTAAACTATGTGTAAAACTATACTTAAATCTATGTGTTCATGAAAAATGAAATTAATTATAACTTTGAAACAAAAAACAAATTGGTAAAGCTCTCAAATTCTAAGTAAACATAACTTTACGAAAATAAAGAAATTTATCGTAATCCATGACACAAGTAAAAGCACTCCTGTAACCTAAACATTTTGACATCCAATAATACCAAGGAGAATTAATCAATAATTATTTCAGTGATTCCATAAATGTGCTGAACATAAATTGTTTTTCAATTAATTATTAGTGTATATTATGAATTTACATATTAAATTACTATAAAATGAACCTACAATTTGACCGATTGGTTTCAAAGGGCATATAAGGCACGCAACGTAATTCATATTAAAATTATTATATTATTGTAAAATTAACCTGCAATTTGACCAGTTAAATTCAAAGAGCATGTAGGTATGGAAATAAGTCGTGTTATAAATATTATAATAATTGTCACAAGTCATAATATCATTGTTGAATGTAGGATGAAAAAGGGTAATTGGAATTTAAGAGTGAAAAAAATACAAACAGTCGAGCATAGCAACTTCCTTCGCAACCTTTTTTGAAGTTCGTTATTGACGGATGTCAAAATGGCTTTTTTATATACATGTGTGTATATGTTGTGTAAAATTCAAGCAGTATTGTGAGTAATGCATATTTTTATTAATTGAATGTACTTCTAATGCAATCTACATAAAATAAATAGCTTTCTGCACTTCTCTCAAATGCAGCTGCCGGAAGACACCAAGAAATGCGTGGTGACATTTTCAATTTCAGTGTGTACTTGGAAAAAATCCGATCACCGTGCTATAAATACGGTCAATCTTTGATTAACTCAATTAGATACCTATAATCGACGAAGCTGAGAAAGCAGGAAAGTGTAATAAATCAAACCGCTCCGATGGATCAAGTAATTTGTGGTCAATTCTGACAGGGTTACTCTCATTATTGAGAACGATTCAGTTCGCGTTGTGGTTACTGCTACGTCACGTTAACAATTCGAAGTTGTCATGTGGCCATTGATAAGTAATCAGAATAAATACTATATAATTATAAATTTATTGATTAAAATATATTTGTATCTTAAGTATTACAATTATAGGCTGTCAAGAAGTCTTCTGTGTATAAAAATAAACGTTGGTACGTTTGACGGATTATTATGAGAGTTGACGCAAATACGTCTTTTTTTTAGAAGTTCTTTTAAAAATCTATATAAATGCAACTCCCAAAAAGATGTCACTGTAGTATAGCATACGACCGATTCCTATGTTAAATACTATTATATATGTAGGTATATAAGAATCTTTGACCACAGACAACATTTTTCACGTTGTAGTGACTTCATAACTTATTACAACAAGTAATAATAGTAATAAATAATAGCAGGCGTTATTTTTACTTATTATATGCAATGTCCTATTGACACCAACCTGAAATCAAATCAAGATATTTTATTAAATTTAGGTCCTAAGAAAGCACTCATGAAAGTCAAAACAACCACCGGTTCGGAAAACAACTTAGGTATCTAGAATAACCAAAAAGAAACTCGATCGGGTACATTTTTTAACATACATATATTTAAGATACATTAAGGTAACGTAAAGTCTGCTGTTGTCTTTAAAGTCGGATTACAGACGATTATTTTACGTGATCACGTCACGTCATAGGAAAATGTTGATGAAAAATTGCATACTTTGGTGAATTGAATTGAATTATTATCATCGAATTGCCATTATTTAGTATAACACAAAGAAGAAATTAATTGAAAATTATTTTTTTTCGATAAATTAACATATAATGGAACGTTTTAATTCAAATATTTTTTAGCTTGAATTATACAGATTAATTACATACGTCACAAGCCGAACGCTTATGCCGATCACGACTCTCTATCACTTGTTTCGCACTCTCGGTTGCACGCTCGGCTTAGGCGGAACGTGACAATGAGTCATGATTTTTAGTGCGTGCAGCCGGCGTTCATCTATATATAAGACGTTATCACATCAAAATTACAACCGAATTTTCTTCTTTTGAAGTCGGTTAATAATAGTGTAAGTCAAATGCAAGATATTGAGGCATTTAAAAAAACAGATCTGTCAATCGTTCAAGTTTGCTAACGAGAGTGCTGAAGCAAAACAAACTGGAGCTTTATAAGGTCTCCCGAGTCTCCTGATGCAGTGCGACGTTCGTAAATCATGTTAAGAGCTTAACACGGTACCGTATGCTAATGAGAGCCCGGCGAACAAGACAGGTTTATAAAAATAACAGGCGAATCCACTTTCATTTTTATTCGGAGATCCGGCGCGACGCGGCGTCGTGCTATTGTTGTTTACAGATACTCCACAAAGGGAACGCATTCTATTTTATCTCCCAGAGCGAACTACTCTTTGACAAAAGCATTATATAAACTTTAAATAAAAATGTCTTATAAAATTTATATCATGTGTATTTTGTTATTCAGTGTGAAAGATGAACTCCTATTTTTACTGTCCGTGACTTACCGGCGGTAAAACTTTTGTCACTAGTTTCCTCATATATACATTAGAGTTCTAGAATTATACTTGCATATGTGTGTGATCAAAAATATTTATAACAAGCTAATACCAGCGAATTAATTTCACCTTGATTATTCTAACAATATATCATTACATAGTATAAAATAAAGTGCTCTGCCGCGTCTGTCTGTCTGTTTATCTGTTCGCGATAAACTCAAAAACTACTAAACGAATTTTCATGCGGGCTTCACCAGTAGATGGTGTGGTTCAAGAAGAAAGTTTAGGTATATAATTTATATATAGTTTTTTAAGCGTCTAAGAAATATAACTTTATAACAATAAATTTTATGAAAAACCAAGCAGTACATCTGTGCATAACGGCAAACCTCTATAATTTTATTGATATGCGTTATGCGTTTATATTGATTTCTTAGAAGTATTGTTGCAATTTATTAAAAAAATCGACGCAATTAATTAAGGGATAAACATTGAGCATCATTGCAATTAAGGAAGTAACTAAATCGATCTACAACAAATTTGACTCAAATTACGAAGTTCCTGTAGTATAAATTCGACAAGTTCTCAATGTTATTATATCCAAGGAGCGCCAAAGGGAAAGATAAATAAATTTTGGTAATTTCGATTTGAAAAGTTTCACGTCTATGTATTTTACGTGTTATTTCTAAATAGCAGAACGAATTTCATTTTATCTGTAACATTTCTGTTATATAAGTTGGTACCTTGTTATCAAAATTTTAGGATGTATAATTGTTATGCATTCGCTTTTGTTTACAAGTTGTTTGGTGTAAAGTTTCGCAAATTTTTTTAAGTAAAAAATTCTGAACCGGTTTTTTTTCTCAAACTGACTACGCTATTGACCTAGCAAGGTCTTAACAGCTTCTTCGGACTACATTCTAAAGCCGCTTTGAACGATTTAAAAAAAGAGGAAAATCTTAGGGATTCACGCACGATTCTAGTGAAGCATCAACGATGACCTTAATGGCGGTAAATTTCGCTCTCGCACTCGCACTTACCGCGGTGCCTCTCAGCAGCGTCTCAAGCCTAGATCTGATCCTCGCAAATGTATACCTTGAGCATACTGCTAGCTTTTTTTTTCGAAATGACTACGCTATTGGCCCAGCAAGGTCTTAACAGCTTCACCGGACTATTAAGTCGAGCGCTTAAGGCACTCAGCCGATTTTATTTTGGCAACCAGCTCAAGGGTGCACGACACACCTCGGCTTGGCTGTTGCCTGTTGCATGGAAAATCGGGACCTGTCTTAGGTAACCTAGCTAACTATTTATATATGTATGAGTTGTTGAAACGTATATGTGTACCAAGCATACACGCCTCAACAACTCCTCCATATATTTATTATCGGAAAATTGAGAGTTTTTCAGTTCGATAAGGGAAAAAAATAAACCCTTCCACTTTCATGTGCACGTGTGTGGGGGTGATCGTGTAGTGTTATAGCAGTGATGTATATTTGTGTGACTGTATCGCGCAAGCAACGCACTCAAGGGCTCCCTACCAAGGGATCGAACCTAGGCTTGAGCCGCTGCCGTGGGAGGCCTAATCGGGTACACTGCTAGCGCGATACGTTTTTTGATGTAAAACATCTATAGGCGGAGGATAAACCTGATTGTTGGTGTGGCGGCGCAAAACACGAACATTGCAGAATTAATGAAATACTCAAAAACATTTGCAACCCTATCTGTATAAACATAAGATTCAAACTGTTATGATAGCTACTGATTCTACTAGTGTTAAGCGGCCTTTGATAAATGCCGCCAAGCACACCGCGCCTGCGTCTAGTTGAATTTTTGTATTTAATAAAATTGAATATTTATGTAATAAAATAAATATTTATTATTTTTTGGAACAAATTTGTAATATAATTTATCTTTTCATTATGTCATAACTGATTCCTATCGTAATCTGTTCTTTTAGGCATATAACTTATATAAAACAATTTCGATGTTTCACATCTGCCAGGCGTCCCGTGACGGCTCAATTTTTTCTTTCATAAAATTATCTGTACAGCTATTGCGTCAGTAAACTAGTAAAGTGTAGTTGTATAATAAAATATATAAACCATAGTAATAATAAAAAGACCAAATATACAATACACAGGATTATATGTAAACCATATATTTATACAAAAGATACACTATCGAATTATGTAGTGCATAAAAAGTAGTTACACGCCGAGAAATGGATTACATAATACATTTAAACAAAGCATAAGTTACATATTACCTCGTGCATTTGATACCTACTATTTACGTAATACATATATTATAATATAAGTAAATTTATCGAGCATATAAGATACTAGCCTCTGCCCACGACTTTGTTCGCGTTCTCAATAGGAAAAAACATCTCGATTTTGAATCATATTTCACCTGTGCTCCGCTCCTATTGGTCTTAGCGTGATGATATATATAACCATTCTCGATGAATGAGCTATATAACACTGAAAGAATGATTTAAATCGGACCAGTAGTCCCTAAGATTACCCCTTACAACGTTACAACATCACAACGTCACAAACTCTCAAACTTTACCTCTTTATAATATTAGTCTATACTAATAATATAAAGCTGAAGAGTTTGTTTGCTTGGTTGAACGCGCTAATCTCAAGAACTACCGGTCCGATTTGAAAGATCTTAAAAGCTTCACCGGACTACAAGTAATATTTGAACGGGAATTTTACGGGCAAATAAGTTACTAATTAGCTGTTTTATTTTAAGCTAGCGGGTTCAGCAAACGTTGCCCGCCTTGATGATAAGACAGACTATACCTAAACCTTGCCCAAGAATCATTTTATATATTAGTGAAAACGACGTAAAGATGCATTCTGTAGTTTTTGATCTTATCGCGAACAGACATATAGACAGACGTGGAACAGGACTTTGTTTTACACTATGTAGTGATGAACTATTATCCGTGCACTCGTCTGTGTGAATTTAAAAATATGTCGTTTACTGTAAACATGCGCGTGAGACGTGCGCTGTCCTGGACTCCAAGAATAAATATAATTGAAAGTCAAATGTTTATATGTGATTTAAATTATAGTAACGTATATCAATAACTTAATTATATCGACAATATGGGCATATTATATCTATATAATAAAAGATTTAAAACATGTTCGATAATGTATAGCTTAATATTTTTAATACTTTCTAATATAGTGTAACTGAGCATTGAGGATGGCATATAGTAGTTAAAAGTTTCAGGTATGTAGCTGATGATAAATCCCATCCCATTCGACACACTGTTAATATTCACATATGTAAGATACATGTTATCTGTTACAGTATATGATGTGCGTGTCGTACTTACAAATATTTTTGAAAGAGTATTATTGTAATTTACACTAGATGTGTGATCACAATTTTAAATTTATTTAATATATTAAAAAAAACGCGTGCGGAGCCGCGGGTAACAGCTAGTATAGATATAAGACTAAATAAGGCAGGTTCGTCTCGATAGCCTGTACTGTGTTTAGTTAATAGCGGGGTTTTGTGAAAAATGAAGGCCATTCGGTTTTAGAAAGCAGCTCTCTTCAATAATTCGTAAGGTTTACACTATGTATTTAATCTTCTTAAACGGTGTTGCTTTTAAGACAGGCAATTGTTCTAGATTATAATAATTCTTATATACCTATCTTATGTTCACATTATTTTGTAATAGTTTTTATTGCCGTCCTAAGAAAGAGTGTATAGTTTTATATATGCATATATTCAGAATCACTAAAAAAATTAGCATGTAATACGATTTGTTATTCATTTCATTTTTGTTTATATCATAAGAGACAAATGAACTGGCAGGTCACTAGTTGTTAAGTGATCACCGACGTCCATAGACACTAGCAACACCAGAGGATTCGCAAGTGCGTTGCCAGCCTATGTTTGGGAGGAGGGAGGGAGGGGCGAGAAGTGGTGGATCTCAAACGCTCTCACTGCCCGAACGAAACCCAACAATGCAAGCACTGTTACTTCACGTCGGTGTTTCTGTGGGTCGGGTGGTAGGTACTGCTTCGGGCGTGCCGACACATTCATGCTGAAACCAGTAATAGCTTCAGCGTGCCTCTACCACCTATAAGCCTTCATGCTTCTGTTCTCAAAAAAAAAAAAAAAACGAGTTATATATAGATACTTTCAGACTTTTCAACTTTTATCAGTTTTATATTTTAGTTACATTACTTATTTCCCTTCTTTCCATTTTTATTCTTTCACTACGTTTCACTAAGTTGCTTAATATTAGAAAAAAAGGAGTTGTTGAATTAATTATATAACATTGAGAACTCGTGTTTACCATATAAATGTTTCGTGCAAAGTCAGCGAAGTTCAGAGAAAGTATAGCGATAATTGACTTTGTTCGAAGATTCGTGTCAATAGCCAAATTAATAAGGTTGAAACTTAAACAGATTATTAAATCAAGCTATGAGTTAATAATATTTAAACTTTAGAATACGGTATGATTTTAGTTTAAGATTTTAGATTAAGAAATTCATTATATTATTTAAAGTAGTTTGTGGATAATACTAAGAAATAAAAATTAAATATTATCAATAGATCTAAATTTTATAAAAGTATTTACAGTACACGATTTTCGATTTGGTATTTCGGAAAGAAGTGTAAATTGTCCAACTAAGTTCGGCTTGTAAGTGTTCTCTATCGCACAAACAAATAATACTAATAAATAAAAATTAAACATCATTGATCTAAATTTCCTAAAACTATCTTTTTTTTCGAAATGAGAACGCTGTTGACCTGGAAAGGTCTTTACAGCTTCACCGAACTATAAAACTATCTACAGTACCGTGCGTTTGATTTGAAACGTCGCGTCGGGGAGAAGAGTGAGATGCCCGACTAAGTTCGTCTTGCTTCAGTTTAATAAAACGTACAAAACAATACTTATGATAAACAGAGATAGCGCTATACGAAACCAAACTTAGTTGAAACAGGCGGAGACTATCTCGGTCTATTTGCCGACGCGACGTGTCATATCAAAATCCGGGTACTGTAGTTGTACAAAATCCGTGTACTGTCCGTGTATTTGTGCAACAGTTAGTGTTTCATTATCTTTATCGTAATATTGTTACAACTACTTAATCTCTACAATATTTTAACACATTCAAATTAATCGCTGATTTTATCATTATTGGTAAAAGTGTGAAGATATGTAACTATTTTGAAAAATCCTATAGAAGTTACATCAAGATTGGATGAGTTGTTTTATAGATAATATCAACACACAACAGTTACTTCAATTTAATTTTTATGTATATATCTTTTGTGGAAACGATAATATCGTAAGTTATATATAATCATTTTATTATATATGTATAATTGATGTTCTATGCTTACTATGTTAAATTTATAGCCACGGTGTTAGTGAAACTGCACACAATCGTTGTCATTTTGTAAATAGTTAATTCATCAACTTACTGGTGCATCATTATTTTTTAATTATCATAGGAGGCAAACGAATAGGTGGGTCACCTGATATTAAGTGATCACTGCCGTCCATAAACATTAGCAGCTCAGGGGAGTCGCAAGTGCGTTGCCAGCCTATGTTGATGGGAAAGAGGGAGGGAGGTAGGGAAAGGAGAGAGGGAGGTGGGCCTCCGGCATTCTCGCTAGCCGAACGAAACGCAACAATGCAAGCACTGCTACTTTGCGTCGGTTTTCTATGGGTCGGGTGGTACTACCCCCTACGAGCTGACTTATTTATGCTGAAATCACTTATAGCTTCAGCGTGGCTCTACCGCCTATAAAGTTCGAATGAGAAACGATATTACAAGCTTCTTGATATAATTTCAATGAACTAACTACTGGTGGCCGTCTTGTTAAAACTGTCCTGGGAGATTTTGTGGCAACTCAGTTTCCATGCTCTGTGGTATTATTTCCGATTCACTTCACTTGTGCACAATATCCAAACTATATTTCATAAAACACCACTAATATTACAAAATATAGAGTCAAATAACACAAGATTATGAATAAAATGTAAAGACCACTACATGACATTCCAATATCCCGCCAAAAAAGCCCCGCAATGTTTAAAGCTAATGAAACTAAAAATAATCACTGTCATTTGTAAATAGTTAATTCATCAACTAACTACTAAATCTATTACAATGATTGCATTGTAATGGATTTAATTTATTTATGTTTCAAGAAAATAAACGATAGGTTTCAGAAAATTTAGTCGCTGTTTGCTAACGTAAGAACAACTTTTTTTTAACTTTATTTTTGGCAATCAATCTTTTCGATTATTACTGCCATTGTCACGTAGTCAATAATATCACAAACTTCGTGTGATCATTCCAATATTAAGCATCGTGTGAGACCATATTCTAACAAGATGGTGGATCCCTTGCTAGAACCTTCCAGGGAGTTTTTGTGGCATCTCAAAATTTCCCTGCTCCGTGTTATTATTTTCTATTCACATCACTTATGCATAATAAACTAACTATATGACGTAAAACACCACCAAATTTACACAATATATAGTCAAATAACAGAAGATTATGAATACAATATAAAATCCACTACATGACAGACTAAAATCCCGCCAAAAACTCAAGAACAACTCGTTCGATAACATCTCAGAGTGCACAGAGTAAAAAGGTGTGGATAAAGTAAAAGACAGATGTAAATAAAATTAAGTTTCTCTAATTTTTTTGCTGTAAATCTAGGAATTATCTTAGCTTCAGACTACCGGTGACAAACGACTTCATTAGCACACTCACTGTGATTTTGAGCTTTTTTTGCCTGCGTAGTTACTATGAAATCAAATTGTCTCCGTAAATATACTTTTGCTTGATTAATTCCTTCGCCTGTCTTACTGGACGAATATTATTACTACAAAACTTTTTGAATAGCAACACAAAATAAACTTTGGAAATGTTTGCGATATAACCGTACCACTTATAATCAAAAATTGGAAACAAAACTAACGTAGAATAAACTTTTTGAATAGGAACACAAAATAAACCCTGAAAATATTTGGGATAGAACGTTATCACGTTACCATGGCAACGTATATAAAATACTGACGCTAACACGCAGCGGAAGCTCTCAAAATAGCCCGATTTTGAGACATTCTTCATTAATGCTGCGCTCTTATTGATTTTAACGTGATGATATATACCCTATAGCCATCCTCGATAAATGAGCTACATAACACTGAAAGAAATTTTCTTATCGGACCGGTAGTTCTTGAGATTAGCGTGTTCAACCATACAAACAAACTCTTCAGCTTTATATATTACGTATAGATAATAACAAAAGTGGAGCTACAAAGATTATAAATAGATATTTAAATTCAAAACAGAATTTAAAATCACAACGGTGTTTAGACATTCGATGTCAGTTTAATTAGAATATTGCGATAAATACCCACATGCCAGATATTAATTTCAATATAAATGACTAGTGAAGTTACATTTTTTTTCTTTTATGTCATATAGGAGGCAAACGAATAGGCAGGTCACCTGATGTTAAGCGATCATCGCCGTCCATAGACACTAGCAACACCAGGGATGTCGCAAGTGCGTTGCCAGCCCGTGTTTTGGCGGATAGGGGAAATGGGCGATGGGGATATGAGAGGGAAGGGGGAGAGAATAGGGAACGGGAGAGGATGGGAAATGGGCCCCGCTGCTCTCACTACCCGAACGAAAGGCAACAATGCAAGCACTGTTATTTCACGGCGGTTTTCTGTTAGAGGATAGTACTACCCCGGACGAGCCAACCCATTCATGATAAAACTAATAACAGCTTCAGCGTGGTTCTACCACCTTGAGAAAGTTAGATTTTGATTTCTGTAACACTCAAAATGCAACCTCTCTAACATTATTTTAATTCGTTACGAAGCACGTACATTAATAATATTTATAATGAAAATTGCAATTTACTTGCCAGTTTCCGTGTAGATGAATCGCCTATGAGTCGTAATACATAATGACTGTCAGTCTGAATGACAGATGTATTCAATTTGTTAACGTTTAGGTAAATGAAAGTCCACTGTACCATAATAGTGTATGATATAACAGTATTCGTGTATTTGTTTGTATATTATTATATAGACAGAAGCATTAGATACTAAATATACAGTATGCTACAAATAAATTGGATATATGTGATTGTGCAACTGTATATCTACACGATTAAATTGAACATCTAAAACTCCTGAAATGGTAAAACCCTTCACGAAATTACTTACTTAATTAATTAATTAATAACGGTGACAAAAGTAACCCTTTATAAAGTATTTATAAGGAGATAAATCATTTTTTTAAGGTTTAGGTATGAAATCTATATGCATAATACAGAGACAATAGTTCCCACTAGATAACACAATCGTAAATTGATTAATAAATGTAAAATATGGAAATAGAAATGTTATCAATGGTTTTCCAATATCTAACTTACGTACAAATTGTAGTCAAATTTCGATAGTAGCATATGTTTACGTACCGTACATTTATTGTATACGGCATAGTGGGAGGCGCCACGACACGGCGCCGGTGTAGCCTTAGAGAAAGTGTATTTATATCTCGAACGCGGTTTCACTTCAGATCTCCGCGTATTGCCTCCTTGCGGCTGATCTCCTTGCGATTTTACCTAACATACGCGATATCTCTTCATACGTCATTTGTTTACATCTTAATTGTATTTGTTTGAGGTATATGAAAGTGTAGTCCGCGCCAAACTTTTTGAGCGCCCTCAATATAGCTGCGTAGATCACAAATTTACGTAATAATAGGTACTAGTGGGCGCCCAGTGGTAGACATTCGACCATAGATAATTGATTTTTTAAAGTTTGAACTTTATTAGAGTTCTTTTATCAAAGGGTTATACTTCTACAATCAAAGGTTTTCATCGTGGCTACTCAGTTATTTGGCATTTTCCACGATCTTTAATTATATAAACATAAACAAAATTTAAAATGAAAATTGAAGTGAGTTCACTATAAACAATAATAAATATTACAATAATAGTTATATTTTGTAATATCATTGTTGAATGTAGGATGAAAAATAGTAATTGGAACGTAAGAGTTAAAAAATACATACTGTCGAGCATAAGCAACCTCCTTCACAACCTTTTTTGAAGTTCGTAATTATTTAAGGTTGTCAAAATGTCTTTTATATTTACATTTCTATAAAATAAACAGCTTTCTGCACTTCTCCGCCATATAAACTTTAACTATGACAAATTTCAAGTTCACCCGTTCACGGGAAATAGGTTAAAAAGGGGTACAAAGATTTTGCTTCACGTATTAATATATAGAATTTATTATATGCATAACATTGAGACAACTTAAGGATAAATAAATGCTAATTTAGATTCCTATAATACTACTTTTACTTTGATTCGTATTAAACTTTTAATGATATTCAGAGCGGTCAAAAAGTTTGGCGCGGACTATAACTTGCTAGTTTCATTGATAATTGGTATCTTTACTGCTTTATTATGTACTAGTTGACCCGGTCACACGTTGCTGTGGTTCAGTTATTATATAATATAATTACAATTGTATAAGCATTTTGTTGATAATATGATCAATAAACATCACCTAACTGACTACCACGCAGCGGAAGTCCATAAAATGAAAATAACCAATTTTGAAACATTCTTAATTGATGCTCCGCTCCGATTGCTCTTAGCGTGATGATATATAGCATATAGTCTTCTTCGATAAATGAGCTCTCTAACACTGAAATAATTTTTCAAATATGACCTGTAATTCCTGAGATTACCCCCTACAACGTCACAAACTCACAAACTTTACCTTGTTATAATATTATATTGTTACTATTTTTTTGAATGAAGGAATATAAGGTACCGCACACTCTTGACATTTAATAATATCTGGCACATTATCATTTTAACATTGATTTAATATTACTTTCTTCTTGATGAAAGTACTGTATGTTCGTTTCCGTACCACAGAGAACATGTGTATAAGTACTGTATGTTCGTTTCCGTACCACTGAGAACATGTGTATAAGTACTGTATGTTCGTTTCCGTACCACTGAGAACACGTGTATAAATTTTCAAGACTATTGGTTGAATGGTTAAGGAGTTAAAGCTTAACAACAAACAAACTTTCGCATTTATAATATTAGTAAGAATAGCGTTATTAACAGTAAAATTTATCTTTTTTGGGATTATGAGTATGAACACGTTTATATTTCTACTAGCTGTTACCCGCGGCTTCACACGTGTTTTTTTTCTTAATATTAAATCAATTTAAAATTGTGATCCCACATCTAGTGTAAATTACAATAATAATATTTCAAAAATATTTGTAAGTATCACACGCACATCATCTACTGTAACAGGTAACTTTTTTTTTTTTTCTCGAACTGACTACGCTATTGACCTAGCAAGGTCTTAACAGCTTCACCGGACTACTAAGGCGAGCGCTTAAGGCACTCAGCCGATTTTATAATGGCAACCAGCTCAAGGGTGCACGGCACACCTCGGCTTGGCTGTTGCCCGTTGCATGCAAAAATCGCGACCTATCTTAGCTAACCTAGCTAACTATTCATATATGTTTGAGCTGTCGAGACGCATATGAGTACCAGCATATCCGCCCCGACAGCCCCTCCATATATTTTTATCGAAAAATTTGGAGAGTTTTTCAGTTCGATAAGGGAAAAAATCTTTCACAAAATAACCCTTCCACAAAGATGTGTAGCGTGTAGGCGTGCACGTGTGTGGAGGTGATAGTGTAGTGTTGTAGCAGTGATGTATGGGTGTGTCACCGTATCGCGCAAGCAACGCACTCAAGGGCTCCCTACCGAGGGATCGAACCTAGGCTTGAGCCGCTGCCGTGGGAGGCCTAATCGGGTGTGCGGGAGCGAAGTTAACCACCAAACCGCGGCGGCGCGATCTGTGGTTACGCGGGCGTGGGTGTGAGCACGCTCTGTTACGAGGGACAGGCTGGTACTGATCGTTCGCTGACGTGATATTGTCGGGAGGGTCGGTAAAAATGTGTCGCGGACGTCTTTTATAACGCCCAGCGTTGGGCACGGGTTCGTAATTTGCGGCGGATACCACTAACGGACTGGGATGATTCGCGGCTCGCTCGAAATAGCTGGTAGTGAGTGATTTTATATACGTCCAGATGGACGGCATCTCCAGGTCCCTGTGGAGATCCGCCCTCCGGACGAACCAAGGGGCACCGGTGATTTTACGCAGAGCCCGGGTCTGCAAAACATGAAGTCTATCGAGATCCTTCGCGTGGGCAAAAACCGGACAACTATACGTCATAACGGGACGAATACAAACTTTATATATTGTGAGCTTATGTCTGAGGGACAGTTTGCTCTTCTGACAGAGTAAATAATGGAGGCGACCCAAGACCATAGCGGCTTTGTTTCGCACTCTTTTAATGTGTGGCTCAAACGTTAAATGATTATCTAAGGTGACGCCGAGATACTTGACCTCGGTGGTCCAAGGTATCTCGGAATCGTATAGCCTTATGGGCTTTAACTTGTTCTCGCGATGTCTAGGATCGAAGAGCATCGCGGCGCTCTTGTCGGGATTAATACCTATTCGCCATCGAAGAAACCAATCACCGAGTGTGCTAACGGCTTCTTCGATGCTGTCTCTAAGATCACTCAGCCGCCAGCCAGAGGCGTAGATAATTGTATCATCAGCATAACAACCTACCTCGACTCTCGGGAGCTTAGGTAGGTCGCTGATGAACAGGTTGAAGAGGGTGGGCGCGAGAATTGAGCCTTGCGGCACACCTGAGCGTATCGGTCGGGGCGATGAAAATTCGCCGTCTACTCTAAAACGGAAGGTTCTATCGGCTAGATAATCGCGGAGGATGTGAACTAACCTATCGGGTATGCCGGCTTGATTTCATTTGAATATGAGCCCTTCGTGCCAGACCTTATCGAAGGCCTTGGCGACGTCGAAGAATACAGCTATTGTACGTTTCGGATTAGTGTTTTTCACGGGCGGATCCGGCTCCGGATGCGGATCTTTATTGAAATTGGAAAGAATGTGCTCCGTGAGGCGGAGCACTTGATCCGGACAAGAGTGTTTGGCGCGAAATCCAAACTGCTCGGGTGGAATTAAACTCTGATCGTTAATCGTGACCTGGAGACGGTTCAGAAGGAGCCGCTCGTAAAGTTTGCCTAAGGTGTCTAACAAACTAATCGGACGATAGCTATCGGGAAGCGTAGTTTTCTTGCCGGGCTTGTGAATCCCTATCACTACGGCCCTCTTCCAGACGGCTGGAAAATGACCCTGGGACATGGCCGCATTGAAGATGCAGACCAATAGAGCTATGATGCGGTCAGGAAGGAGCTTCAAAACCTCGTTCCTGATCCCATCGGGACCTGGGGACTTCTTAGGTTTGAGACGCTTGATGGCGGCCGAGACTTCGTCGAACGTTATCGGGGTTAGGGTATCCGCCGGAGGAGACGCGAGTGCATGCTCTACGGCTGTGACGATAGACTCTATGATGGAAGGGTCAGTATTGTCAGTGTTTGGTGAACACTGTTTCTCTAAACTCACGGCGAGACATTCAGCTTTATCTGTGTTATTGAACGCGGGAGGCAACCCGGGGCCTCTGTCGAGAGGGGGCATTGGAGTGACCGTATCTGACTTGAACTTTCGCGTGAGGTCCCAGAATGCCAGGTGCGACGGCTGGAGATCCTCCAGATACCTGTCCCACCTGTCACTCCGGATCTCAGAAATACGAGACTTGACCTCTTTACGTAAAGCACGTAAGCGTTCGCGGTTCTCTGCGGTCGGGTAAGCGTCGTGAGCACGAGTCGCTGCGTTCTTTTCCGTGATCAATGCTCTCACGTCATCAGGGAGTATAAAACGGCGTTCGTTCGCCGCTTGTACCTCTTTCGAGGTCTCCCTGACGGCGGTCTGGAGATAATCAACCAGGGAATCGATGGCCGAATCCGCGTCGGCTTTAGACACCAACACGTCCGGAATACTGTCTAGACTGTTAGGCGACGGACTATTTTTAAAATACTCTCTGAGTTTCGCGTAATCGGCCACTCTGATCGGCGTCGGGCTAAAGTCAGAATTATGACCTAACTGTAATAGAACCGGGCGATGGTCCGAGTCGAGTTCGTGTACGACTGATATAAGTCGTACAGGAAGCACGACGTTTTTCAAAAGAGCTACATCTAAAACTGACGGTCGGCAGTTGTCCTGATAATGCGTGGGTTCCGGAGGGGCTATGACGTCAAATGCGAGAGCCTCACCTAGTTCGTCGAGTATCCTCCCGTTACGAGAGGTACACGGACTGTTCCAGATGACGTTCCCGCAGTTGAGGTCCCCCGCTATAATAACCGAATTACCTAAATTGAATAGCGCCTGCAGATCGGATTCGAGCAATACTTTATTTGGCGGTAGGTACGCGGAGACAAGAATAATATCAGAGTGGCCCGTCATACCGACGCGGCATACTGACACTTCCATATGAGTAAGCGCGGGCGGATCTAAAGGCATGCAATATAATGAGCGCCTAAAATAGATTAAAGTGCCACCCCCGCGGGTGACACGGTCGTTTCTAACGATGCAGTAATTCGCGATTCTCGGATTACGCATGCTCGGTTTTAACATCGTTTCCTGGATGAGGAAAACGTCAATCTGTCTATCGCGCAAAAAGTCAACTACTAGATCGCGCTGTGTCCGAAGGGATCTCGCGTTGAAAAACAAGATGCAAAGACCGCGAGGTTTTATCTTATTAATTACCGGGAATTTTAAAACTAATATTTAGGCGATTGTGAACGGATGAGGCGCTGTACTGTGGCTCCGATAGCCGGAAAGCGCGCTAGAGCTTGAATGAGTTGTACCCCGCGGGGGTTCTCTTCTACCAGGGCGTAAAAGGCGAGCACCTCCTGCATATCGTGCTCGATGAGAAGTTGCTCCATCCAATCGAACTTGTCCGACAGAGATGACGATGGTGGAGCCTGAGTCGCCTTAGGTGGCGGCGCCAGAGGCCTTGAAGAGGCCCGAGGCTGGGGTCTGGGGGCCCAGGGGGCCATAGGGGCCCGCCCAGGTTGGGCCGCGCGCGGCACAGAGGGTGGCGAGCGCGGTGTGGGCGCGGGCACTACCGGGGCGCGGGAAGCGCCCGGCAGGCCCGGGAAGGCCTCCACGGACATGAGAGGTGGAGGCGGACGGCGGGCGGCGGCTGCAGACGCCCTGGGCGCCTGCCTCGCCTGGCGGGGGCGTTGTGTGCGCGGCGCGCGGGGACAGCCGCGATAGTTCGCGGGGTGACCCGCGTTACCGCAGAGCACACAGCTGGGAGGGTCGGGAGTGCCAGGAGTGCGCTCGCACTCCTTCGTGGCGTGGTCACCCAGGCACTTGACGCACCTGGGGCGAAGATGGCAATTCTTCGCGGAGTAGCCATAACTCTGGCAGTTATGGCACTGCGAAGGAATGTGGGTCTTGCGTGGGGGCTCAACGGTGATCCCGTTGAGGCCACATACAGACGTCAGAGAGAAAATGGCCTTGCCCTCCTGCGACCGGTCGAGGATGGCAAGAACCATGTTATAAGGGGCGCGAGTGCGTGGGTGGTACATGCGATGTACCTCACGCACTGGGTAGTTATTCTCCTTAAGGGAGAGAGTGACTTCCTCGACCGAGATTTCGGCCGGGACGCGGCGAAGCACGACACGCAGGAGGCGCTCCTCTTCTAACGCGTATGTAAAATACGCGAGTTTCATCTCTGTGAGAAAACGGATCAAAGCGCGGTGATCGTCCGACGTAGGACATTTGACACGAATACCCGCCGGAGTACTGAGCGCGTTTGTATAATTAATGTTTCGCGTTTTCAAACTATTCGAAATCGCGGTCCACTTAGATTTGTCCTGTATCGTAACAGGCGGCGGCGGACGCGATTTCCTAGGTGCGGAACCCGGAGTGAGCGAGACGGAGCTATTGTTATTGTTGCCGTTCTGCTTACGCGACGGTGTAGGAGCAGACGACGGCACGCGAGCGCCACCTATGTTGGCGACTTTTTTGGGGCCTACGGAACCCGAATCCGTCGGGCTAGCCGGGTGACGCCTATTGTGTGAGACGGTCGTATAGCCGTCTCCGTCTATCTGCGCTGAAGGCGCGGGGGACGCGGTCGTCGCGGACGCGGTCGTCGCGGACGCGGTCGTCGCGGACGCGGACGAATCAGACGTCGATTCGTCTAACTCCATCTCGGAGCCGGCCTCCGAGCTGGAACTAGGAATCGCGGCCTCAAGTAGACCTTTGTCGCGCGCGTCTAGAGGAGACTGCGGCGAGAGAGACGCGAAGGAATTCGCGGTCGGTATCGAACTAACATAAGAGCCCTCGGTGGGCCGAGACGATTTATTAAGTAAGTCATTAATTGAATCTTCACCCCATCCTAGCTCACGGAGGTTGAGGCGAAGGCTATCCACATTAAGCGAGTCCATCGCGGTGGACTGAGAGGGAGGGGCCGCGAGAACAACCTCCCTGCCTTAAGGGCAGGGGGGCACGCCAACGGTAAGCTAACGGGCTATCCCGAGCCCGGGCCAAGAGAAACTGTGGGCGAATGTGCAATGCCTCACAGGGGGGTCCTAACTTGCCTAGGGGGAGGCCCTATCAAGCCCGAGGCCGAGGACGCAGACCGGTAAACCGGGCTACGCCCAAACAGACACCCGGGGATGGAACAAGGGGAAAGGAAGGGTGGGAGGGCGACACCTGGACTAGACTACGCGACCTCGCCAAGACCTAGCTACCCAGGCCCGTCTACCAGTGCAGTAGGCCGCGGGGCCTACGGCGAGCGGGTAGGTCGCTCCAACCTCCTTACGTTTTCACCGGTAGGTTTCCGGAGGTTGGCCAGACGACTGGACTTGCAGCCCGGGTTTGCACTAAAAAGTGCAGTTTGATATGCTCAAAAATGGAGCGCCTACGATTGATATCACTGCTACAATTCGATAACAGGACAGAACGCGGCGAGCTTCAAAGTGACTTCGCGAATGATGCACGAAGCACGCAGCACGCAGTCGGAGATCGATGCCGAACTCGCGAAACTAACTTCGAAAAATAAAGCGCGAAAAATAACGGTCACTTTGGAAGCTCCGTGCGTACGTCTGACACGTGCGGCGCCACGAATCGGACCTTCTCCACCGTAACAGGTAACGTGTATGTCGGCGATCAGAAGTGAATTTATGTGATAACAAGGCCAATATGGGCAAAGCTTTATACCACTTCTGATGTCGGCGAATCGGAAGGCAGAAAAATATAATATAATATCGTCACTGAACCACCCACTATAATATTACCGTCATAATTAACTGAACTACCCACTATAATAAATAATGTCATAATTAACTCAAATACCCTTTATTCAATTTATGAAAGTAAATGCTACCACCGGTTCGGAAACTACCCAGTCATCGAGAAGAACCGGCAAGAAACTCGATCTGGTTAATCTTTTACATATTTTTATAAAACATAACCCACATAAATATTTAACGCACTAAACCTCCATTATAGTAACATGACCCACCCATAATAATAATTTTATCACATCTCAATATAAACTAATAACTAATTCGTTTGCACAAATTAATTATCGAGAGTCTAGGTTAAACGACTTGCAACGTACGTGTGTACCCCGTGTCGCCAGAGCCAAGCCCAACTTAACGGCTTTTTTTTTCTCTCGAACTGACTACGCTATTGGCCTTAATTTTTTGGCCTTTACAGCTTCACCGGAATACACCAACTTAACGGCGGTCGCTCCGTTCCTTATATAATGAAGTCGAGTGGTAGGGAAACAGGCGTGACCGGGTGACGCAACTAGTGCGGGTAGTTGTAGTCGCCGACACGGCAATCGAATGACGCAATTAATGTGGGTAGGCGCCGACATGTACATTATATATGTGAATATTAAAGCATGGAATTTATCATCAGCCACATAACTGGAAATTTAAACTGCTATATATCACCCTCAGTGCTCACTTACACTATATAAGAAAGTAATGAAAACATTAAGCTAAACATTATCAAACAATATGTGTTAAATCTTTTATTATATAGATATAGTATGTCCATAGTGTCGATATGATTAAGTTATTATTATACCTTGCTATAATTTAAATCACATGTATACATATAACTTTCAATTATATTTATTCTTGGTGTCCAGTACAGCGCACGTCACACGCGCATGTTTACAGTGAACAACATATTTTTAATTAATTTCACACAGACGAATCCACGGATTACAGTTCTAGTGATAGTGTAAAACAAAGTCCTGTTCCACGTCTGTCTATATGTCTGTTCACGATAAGATCAAAAACTACAGAATGCATGTTCATGTCGTTTTCACTAATATATAAAATGATTCTTGGGCAAGGTTTAGGTATAATCTGTCTTATTTTCAGGACGGGCAACGTCTGCTGAACCCGCTAGCTTAAAACAGCTAATTAGTTATTTATTTGACCGTAAAATTCCCGTTGAAATATTAATTGTAGACCGGTGAAGCTTTTAGGACCTTGCTAGATCAATAGCGTAGTCATTTCTAAAAAAAAAAATGTTCAAATAGGTCCAGCCGTTTCGGAGATTACCCGGAACAAATAAACAAACAGACTAATCGACAGCATTAAAAAAATGTTGATAGTTGTAGCACCACAGACATATATATGTATTCACCAAAAAGTATATATTTTAATATTATATACACACACTTTATTTTTATAATACGTAATATATCACAAATCAAAATTGGGAACAAAACTCACGTAGAATAAAGTTTATGGCGGGATTTCAGTCTGTCATGTAGTGGATTTTATATTTTATTCATAATCTTGTGTTATTTGTCTCTATATTATGTTAAATTGGTGACGTTTTATGTAATATGGTTCGTTTATTGTGAATAAGCGAAATGACTGAAAAATAATACCACGGAGCATGAATTCTGTGGTATGAAAATTAAGAAGATAAAAAATTATGAAATATTATATAGAGGCTTTGGAGCTTATGCCTTTACATTAACTTGGACATAGAAGAAAACTACCTATATTGACAACTTCAGAATTAGCAGTATGGGTAAATTCCTTCGACTGTCTTATTGGACGAATTACTACATTACTACTAAAGTATTTGAATAGCAGCACAAAATAAACTTTAGGCATGTTTGCGATATAAACGTAACACGTATATTTAAAAATTGTAAACAAAACTAACGTAGACTAAACTTTTTGAAGAGGAACACAAAATAAACCATGAAAATATTTTCGATAGAATATTATCGCGTTATCATGGCAACGCATATAATACTGACATTAACACGCAGCGGAAGCTTCCAAAATACCCCGATTTTGAGACATTCTTCATTAGTGCTCCGCTCCTATTGGTTTTAACCTGATAATATGTAGCCTATAGCTATCCTCGATAAATGAGCTATCTAACACTAAAACAAACTTTCAAATCGGACCGGTAGTTCTTGAGATTAGCGCGTTCAACCAAACAAACAAACTCTTCGGCTTTATAATATTAGTATAGATATGTTACGTATTAGATGTAGGTACGTTAATACAAGGAGCTAATCCCCACAAAAAGATTTAGCATAAAAAATGTATTCGTATATTAAATCTCACCGGGAAATCTTTTTGCTGAGAAGGATTTTTCGGGAAGCTTAAAGCGACTTCAGTACGTATTTATTCATAGGAATATTATATAGGCCTTCTTACCAACTTTTGATCGAGTCAAGTAATAAATTCGGAACAAATACTATATAGGAAACAAGAATAAGGTTCCTGTAAAAATGTTTAAATATATATTTTAGGTTTCACAACAATTATTGTAGGTGGTAGAGCCACGCTGTAGCTATTACTGGTTTCAGCATGAATGGATCGACTCGCCCGGAGTAGTACTACCGACCCACAGAAAACCGACGTGGAGTAACAGTGCTTGCATTATTGCGTTTCGTTCGGTCAGTGAGCTCCCCAATTCCTCTTCCCCAGAGACAGGATAGCAATGCTCTTACTCCTGTGTTGCTAGTGTCTATGGACGGCCGCAATAACTTAACACAATTTGACAGTTCTCATTTTTCCCTTGTCTGATAATTAAGAACATTAGACCAAATATTCACCTTACAGTAGAAGCATGTAATGGATTAAAATCACATCTGTCCTCCTGTCAAATTCACACCCAAAAAAAGAACCAACTAAATAGGTACAGACGTTCTGAAATGATGTATTGACGTAATTCGACAATTGATATTTATTTATTTTCAATTTGTTATAAGAATATTATATAAGATGTGTATTCCGGTGAAGCTGTCAAGACCTTGCTAGGTCAATAGCGTAGTCAGTTCGAGAAAAAAAAAATATAAGGTGACAATATTAAGTCCATACATATTAAATTAGTCTTGTATGGAAAAGTGAAACGAAAACAAAATAATTATTAAATGATATATTTAATCAATCGGAGTATGTACAATATAATATATACATTTTCGCCGTTTTATTGGATGGGTGGTTCATTGATTCCATTGTTGAAAAATTGTGGGAGTAGGAACTAGTAAAATCTTTAAAGGGCTCTGGTCATCTCAGTCTACCCCCTTGCGAGGGCGGACGAGGGAACTGCTCGAGGCGTATTGGCTCCTCCAGTGGCTTGAAAACGGACATGTCCTTAGATTGCCTCTTTGGGCTTATGGTGACGGGTCGTGGCCTCCTGACGGTGGTCACCGGCTTCTGTTGTGGTGCAGGTATGCGGGCGTCACAGGGCTGAAGTGCCACCTGGTCTTTACATATGGCTTCGGGCGGAGTCGGTTGTACTCGCGTCCTTCCGGTCGTACGTGGTTCAGGTTGCGGTCGTGGCGCTACTGTCGAGGTGCTCGGAGTCCTCTCTACGGTAACGCCTTCTGGTGTAGTCGGATTCCGTTGTGGCGCTGCTGTCGCGGCGACCGGGGCTCTGGTCACGGTAACACCTATATTAACAGCAGGCGGCATCATTTTTTCGCACGACGAACGCGCGGGCTTCGCGGGCGCGGATGAGGGCTGCTCGCGGGCAACCTTTCGCGGCGTAGTGGGCGCTGGTGCGGGGGCGGGCACCGGCGCTACAGAGCGTTCTGGAGCGGCGCGTGACGGGAGCTTTCGCGCGGGCTCAACCGTTCTCGGCTTCTTCAGATCCGGCGATCGGGCGTCTGGGGCGTGCGGCGGTTTCGCGGGTGTCGCGGTAGGCTCCGCATCAGGCTCGCTGCGCTTCCGGCGTAGCGCTCTACCGATCGGGCTTATTTGATTGTCCGGAATCAAGGGCGGATCGAGGTTTCCACGAGCGGTGCGTACAAGCGCCACCGTTTCTTCGGCAGCTGGTTCTTCACCGTTGTGCACGGCCTCTTGGAGTCGCAAATACAGCGCCATCCAGCTGGTCATCCCCACTGACAGTGCCCCAGCTGAAATCAGCTGGGCGAGAGTGATCATGTCACTCTCGAACGTATCTGCCGGCGCTGACGGCCCACTAGGCGACCTCTGTGGCGTCTCTAGAGTCCGCGGTTGCGGCGTGGGTGTATCGATGCGAGATCGGAGTCCATGTGGAGAAGCGGTGGTCGTCGTTCTGGCAGCAGCGGTATCAGTAGGCAAGCTCGGCGTCGTACGTCTCGAGGAACTCGATGACGTAGAGGCGTCATTAGTACGTCGACTCGACGAAGTCGAAGTCGACGCGGCGGCGCTAGTGCGGCGCATCGTCGCGCAGGACAAGCGATGGCGCGGAGCTCTGGTGTAGGTGTCCTCGTGCGCACTTGACGACGGAGCAAGTCCTCTTTAAAGGGGGTTTGGACCACCTTATCGGAATTGAATTTTTTCCTTACAAGAAGTCTAAGAACCGAGTAAAATAGTAATCCGTTGGAGCAAGGTTTAAATAGTATGGCAGTTGTTGGTGACATTCCAAGTTTCTAACCACAGTTCCTCTAATGTAGTGACAGTCAGTCGTGAAGTATGAGGTCTGGCGTTGTAGCGTGAAGCGGCAGTGGATTAGATATTTGACCAGTTGTAGTTGTTCACCTAAAGGAAAGAGAACATTACAATTTTTTTTCTAATAAAATATAAATTAAAAATTTGTAGGTACATACAACAAAGTATTGTCACGAATAAGTTTAAAAGTTTCTTTCGATGTTAAAAGGTAGCGTGACCGTCGCAATTTAAGCGAATATTATGTTGCGTAACTTATTCGAAGAAAGATACCGCCGAATTCAATTCTTTCGATCGAAATGAATGTAATCAAAGTTTAATGCATTCTTAAGTAACATGGAAGATGGCAGTTTTTGGCGAATTCTTAGGCTGTCATGTAGTGGATTTTATATTTTATTCATAATCTTCTGTTATTTGACTTTATGTTTTGTAAATTTGGTGGTGTTTTACGTAATATAGTTAGTTTATTGTGCATAAGTGAAGTGGATGGAAAATAATACCACAAAGCATGAAATTCCTCAGAATTTCATTTCAATCTCAATGCCACAAAAACTCTCTGGAAGTTTCTAACAAGGGATCCACAATCTTGTTAGAATATTGAAATGGTCACACGACGCTTATAATGTTATTGTACTATAACATCCATTGAAACAAAACATTGACACTGGCAAGGGCTTCTGCGGAGACAAAACAAGAACAAAAAGAAGAAGTAACATGCATATAATCAATATGTGCGATTGTAAAGATTTTTAGAGGACTTGTTTTTAAAATATTTTAAAAAGTTCTTTAAAAATTACTTTGTAATTCTATGGTTGATACAACTAATATAAAAAAGGAATTCAAGTATATGAAGACTATTAAAATGTTAAATATGTCATTGAAATATTTTTCTCTTACGCTGTTTGTAAATAGGTTGGACTATAAACTTTGAGTTTAGAAGGATGAAACGAATAAAGTGTTCAGTCGGTTTTAGCGGGAACAGTCTTTAACCTCGAGTTTAACCGCAAGGTCCTACTACTCATATACCTTGACTGTTAGACCATGGAGGTGATCGATTGTGCTTTAAATATTTATAAGTATATTTTTTCTCTTACCCTTTTTATCGATAGTTTCTTTATTATAGGTTACCGACAATTATTCCGTATATAAAATACTAACTCTAGAAAGTGAAATTCTCTCAAATGAGATTTACCAAGAAAACATCATTAGGCATTCAACTTGAGTCGTAGTCCGGTGAAGCTGTTAAGACCTTGCTGGGTCAATAGCGTAGTCATTTCGAAAAAGCATTCAACTTGAAAATAATGCTAAGTACATAAGAAAAAGGATATATCTACAATTTATTTGTATGGTTTCTTTTTACGTATTAACGCCACCGCGCTCGCCGACCGATGCCGCGGCCGACTCACGTTATCTTTTCACGCAAGTCTAAGCTAACCAAACCGAGACGAAACTGTTTTGTTTTAACCTAAAAACCATCAAGTTGCTAATATACAAAATGCAGTGCGCTCGCCGACGGTTGCTACAGCCGACTCGTGCTGTGTTTGTTTTGAAAATCTAACTTAAAATATCTGATTTATATTTCCCAATTTTCCTGTCTTGGTTCGGTTAGGTTAATTAAGGCTCGTGAAACAAAGACAGCGGTCGGCGAGCGCGGCACGGCACCGTTAATACAGAAGTACATTTTTTTTTTGTTTTCGATCAAATTATATTTTTGATTTATTTTATCTATTTCTCAGACAGAGTATTGTGTAATAGTATAGTAATTGTATTTTGTGCAGATGTATGTGGTGGTGGGTGGCGGGTGACTGCACTAGCTCGGCAGCGGAGTGCGGTGCCGAGATGAGCAGCTCGTTAAGTGCATCCGTACCGCCACTGTCCGCCGCTGAGGCACTCTCCTCGCTTCTATGGCAGCCGTACGAGTGCAGATCTCCGCCCCTCGCGCGCTCCCGCACCGATGGCGCTCTCACGACAGCCGCAGACTTCGTCCAGGGCGGGGGGAACACCGCGGGCAGGTCACAGTCGCCGAACGGCGGTCGACATGCGCGCGCGTCGTATCGCGCGATCACTCTCCGCCACGAGATGCGGTTGCCCGTGCCGGCGCCTGGCCCGCTGCATAAGTCGGACTCGGTCTCTGTGCGCGTTCCGGGCGAACCGAGCCGACATAACGTGTCCAGTGTAAACATAGTGCAAGTGCAGGACGCACCAGCTAGTTGCAATGTGAACAGTGCCGTGCAGACCGACAGGGAGCGAAGTGTCGTGAGCGCAGAGTGTCAGACTGAGGAACCGGCACGGAGGAGGCGTACACGGCGATCGCGGGTGCAACGAGTGCCCGAGCTGCTGGAGAGTGTTCCACCGCCGCCATACAGCACGCTGCCGCCGGCGCCGCCTCCCCCGCCGCCTCCGCATCCTGTACCGGTACCGGTGCACCCGCCTGCGCCTATAATTGCGCAGCACCCGCCCGCACAGCGCTTTCCTTTCCAGCCGATCCCTCTCAGGTGATTATTTGTAAACAATAGACCATAAATTTTCAACACAATTGTTCATACGCCTATAGAAATTTACTAGAACGTCTTATGTTGTGTCGGTTAATTTGCCCTAATTACAGGTCTAATAAAAAAATGATTTCCTGAATATATTTTGTATCCATTGTATTTCTATATAAATGCTATTTACATTTTTAATCTCCACCAATTTGTCATGACGATATTGATAGTTTTGTTAGAAGTAGCAGAATTGTTATCACGGATCCGAGTTCAAATCGTAAGTCAAGATTAATTTTGTAAAAAAAATAATAATCTTACGTTGGTTTGGTAGTTTAGACAAAAAATATCTCGTGCGCACAAGCTGTTCTATGTAGAGGTTTTCGATTTAAAATTTCATAGCTCAGTGCATTGAAATCACTATTATATTATGTATTGAACATCCATATTTTGTAGCTTGTTTATGTTGCTCTCGTTAATACGACTGCATGTTAATAGATTTGACAAATATATATGTTTATATCATCGTTTCATTAACTTTTAAAATGAGATTTTAAAAGAATAAAATACTCACTATTACAATATTATATACGAGATTTTACGATTTTACGCAGAACCGGTTTATGTTTGGGAAAGAAATAGTAAAAAGTGGAGCGAATACACTACGATGCGGATCTTTCGAATGAAAGCTGACCTTAGTGGTCCGGTGAAGCTGTTAAGACCTTGCTGGGTCAATAGCGTAGTCATTTCGAAAAAAAAATGAATGAAAGCTGACAAAAGTTTTCTGGACAGTTTCTTGAAATGAATAAAATCGTCAGAAACGCTGTTATAGTTCATTGAATATCAATGGCTGTAACATCAAGTTACAACTATTATGCTTAAAGTTTAATGTAACGAACAAACGATAGTTCAATCTCAATAATATTGCTTATTATTCTTATAACAATAAAGAAGACATTGCTCTTGTAGGCTTGAAAAAAAAATTAAATAAAAACATTGAAAACATAATTTCTTACATATATTTTCATGTAAAAAGAATTGACGTTTACCTTATAAATTAATATTTAACAGTTTCGAGATAATTTATGTTATTTCTTTAGCATAATTTGCAATCTGAGCCGCCTGATGAATCGACCCTAAGGCGTCATTCATTCCTGTTCATTGAAAGAGTGACATAAGCTAATTAATATATGTATAAAAAATCATTTGTTTTTTTTTTATTAATAATACTATCATTTATACTATATATATGTAATGCGCACTGTTTGTCAAACGGCTGTCATTTTTTTGTAAACAATAAACTCTTATTGTCGTTTCTTTATTTTTCAAAGAAACAAATAAGTTTTATTTCGCCTCCTAAAACGAATTATAATTGTCTTATATATATATATATATATATATATATATATATATATATATATATAT